>VWZS01007775.1:281375-316255 GCA_013397075.1 Rhabdornis inornatus
CTTCCTTCCTTCCTTCCTTCCCCTCTCCTAGTCATTCTCTAAATTTCATCTCTTAGAGGAAAAAGTAGATAGAAAACCAGTTTTGTTTCTCCAGTAATGAATAAGCCACAATGATCTTTGTGCCGGAGTAAATTTTAGAGCTCTGTGTGTGCATTACTTTTTGTTTATTTTCTTCAGTGTTTTATATAAACTATCTAAATTAATGGCATGCTAAAATTATTTATTTAAAACTCAAGAATTAGAGTTATGAAATTAAAAAATATCCTTTTCTATGTCAAGTTTAATACCAAGATAGACAGCTTGTTTAGAAATTTCTCTGGCGTGTATCTGTGAGACTCTTGATATGAAGAATACGAAGGCTCTGTTTTACGGTTATTTTGTCTATGATAATATTAAACAAAAAATTGCAAATTCTGTGAAAGCAGAGGGGTGTTCTCTAGTCCTTTCACAAAATAAGGAACCACATTTCTAGGAAGGTCTGCCTGCTTGTGGTTGCCATCCAGGTCTAATCCATTACTTCCTGCAGGGCAATAAAAATACACTCATGTCCTTATTTTTGAAAAGGTAGTTTCTGTGCCTCCAGAAAGATACTAGATGTTTAGCCAACTCCTGTCATATGGACAGAAAGAAGGAAAAGAAAATTCACTCCTGGCTCTTGTCTTCGAACAGAGATTATCCCTATGAAAGTACACCACACTTCTTTCAGGGAGGAAGAGGCTTAATAAGTTAACTTTCATTAATGGTTGATGTCTTCATGCATCTAAAATATCAGCATAACCAAGACTAACTTTCTGCGACAGCGTTCACCCTTGATTTTATTTATACCGCTTTGTGTCAAACCTAAATTGGTTTCCTGAAGTGCACAGCCTCTTTCAGACAATCTTAAACCCAAATTCCTCCCTGACTCTTTCAGCCTTGTCTTGGTTATTTGCTTGTTTGTTTTTTGAGATTTTTTGCATATGCATGTTTTGTTTTGCTTCTAAATCTCCCTAAATACGCACTTATATTTTAAGGCAAACATACAATGTATACTTCCAGCAAAGCTACCCTGTAAGTTCACTTAACTTCCTTTCACACCTGTGCTATCACTAATTGCTTGTTTACCTCCCTGGCTATAAACATTTAAAGTCTTCAATTACTCTGTGCACTAATTATCTTGAATAGCTGGTTTGGGGCAAAGGAAGAAGTCATTAGGAAAATATATATTCTTGTTTTCTAGGATTAGTAATATAGTCTTCAACATGAAGACAGTATATACTTTCTGATTTTCTGAAATTAATTATCAGAGCCTTTTTTTTCTTTGCTTTTTAAGCTAGTTGGAATGCATTAGAATTCATGCTAATATTTGGAAACTATAGAGGTATATTTGCAAAGAGAAAAACTTACTCCCCTTGTCGTCCTCTGTTCCATTCTACTCCTGACACATGCTATCCCTCATTATCTTTTGTATGTCTTTATAATAATGTTTTTCAGGTTTTTTTGATGCTGTCCATGTCCCTGAACTCCGACACTCTATCCCATGTACAATATTGTATGATTATGTGTTGTGGGGACTATTTGAAAAAAAATTGTTTACTATTTTGAAAATATATTTCTAAAACATTAGTATTGACATCTGTTTTTTGCTGCCTGACCTCTAACACTATTTTTTGTTTCATTACTCTGAGAATTTGTATTTTTTCATTTATTAATAGTTCTTAATGTCTCTATTAATTAATCTCCTTAATGATGCAACAGACTTTTTGGTGATGTTTTATTCAATTCAAATTAAGTTACTTTTCCTGGATGACTTTGTCCACAAAAATATTGACTCCATTGTTCTTCTATTATACTAATAACACTGAAGTAGTTATTCAGCATTTAATTTAATTTTTCTTTTAATAAGTGTGGGTGCTAGGCATTTCAGAACAAATTTGTGGAAATTTTGAGGAGGAGTTGAGGGGCAAATAAGGTTATTATTACAAAAAGAAATTTCCTGATACTTATTCCTCTTATTTTCTATTTTTCTTCTACATACCCATTGGGGTAGTGACCTTCTGTCCTCTATACAATCTTGGGCTTCATTTTAGAACAGCTATTTTATTCCTTTGTTATATGCTGCATAATTCCTTGTAAATGAAACTTGTCCCCTTTGGGAAGACTTAATGAGCATTTTCTCCATAGGTGTGATGAAATATTATAAATCTTTCTGCAGACATAGGGTATATAGTAAATTAGTGTGATACTGACCAAAAATTCATGTCTGTTTGGAAAAAAATGAGCTCAGTTATTAATTACAGTCATTAAATTTACAATTACTTGAAGCAGTAACAAACATAAATCAGATTAAATCACTCTGGAAAATAATCAAACATTTAATATTCTCTTTTTCTATTTCAATAGCTTTCACGTCTCACAAGAATGTTTCTCTCCATCCTTCAGACCTGACTGAATTTTTTCAGGACAAAGCATCTCTGTTTTGCTACATTTCTTTATTATATGAAAGTTTTTCAAATTAGTTCACGTCATAAAACAAAATATTACTTGTAGTTCCAATTCATGAGACATGAACACTAGCAAAAATGTTTGCATTTTGCTTGGATACCCAAATCAGCCACTCAGGAACCAAAAATATCTGAATCTATAGCCTACTGGAATCTTCCACTGTCAGAGAAACTAACATTCTGTAACTCCATAGAGTTACTACCTACTTAGGTATACTATTGTTTTACAATCCATTGCAAAACACATAAAAATAATGTGTTTCCTTCAGTTTATATGATCTAAAATTTGTTGGAGGATGAAAACTGGAACATGTCAGATTGTTTAATAAGGTTGAATCATATTAATTTTTCTTATTATTACTTAAATACAAACAAACAAAGGAAATAGTTTCATTTCTTAAAAAAGCACCCTGAGCTGCTAGAACAAAATAACAACATTGTTTTTTCACATTTTTTTCATATTACTTATCAATTTGATTTCTATGATGGAGAAAATGTAATAGGAGATATTTAAAATAATTATCAGCTATTTAAAAAATATTAGCATACTCCTGATACACAATCCTGTATCTTATAGGGTGAGTCATCTAACTAAATAAAAAAAGAACAATAGTTCAGGTAAATAACATACTCAGCATAAAATTGTGAAGAAAAGAGTGCTATAGGTCTTAGGAAATATTATTACTTTTTCTTTTTTTTTTCTTTTGGTAAATAAGGAAGTAACCATGAGAGATTAAAATAAACAGTATTGTTATCTGAATTAGATGAATATAGTAATTATAGTCTCCTACAAGATTCTTTCTGCTAAATTGGAGAGATTTGGATTTCAGGGATGGACTGTAGGATACTGGCTCTACTGTCGAACAAGCCTGCTTCAGATCTGATTGTCTTAGTGAATGACTGGATTATCTGCAATGGAGGTTACAGATTTTTCTTTTTGTCAGAAAAAAAATCTGTATATTTAAATATAATATATGCATTAGAATTTAAATCTTTTTAAGTCCTTCATTTTTTCTAAGAAACCTCAAATTTGTCCTTAGCAAATTAACATTGTGGTACTTCTCAAATTCAAATTAATAATGGAACGTAAAGTCCATCTGTCTAACCATGCATCAGAGAAACAAACCCAGAAAATTTGCATGTATCATGTATGACACACTATTCTTGAGAGACTGGGTATGCCAATTATAGTTTTGAATAGATGGCACTAATTCTGCCATTTTATCAGACATGACAATGTTGTTCAAATTGTCATACAATACATTTTATATCTAAGACACAAAGATAAAAATGAGAATGCTTGCTTTATCAGTTAATGAAAATGCTCCTAAGGGTAAAGAAATAAATGATGACTGAAACAATTTATTAGGAAATCCAACTGCTGATAAATCAAGGCCATAGTAGCTCATTTCAGTATGAAAATAGAATGAAAAAGACTCCTGTTTTACCAAAAATAATTTTAAAATCCATTTATTTATTTATATACATATCATACAACTTCCATTTGTTATTGGACAGTGTTTTGGAAATAAATGTTCTATTTTTTTTCAGTTTTATGTCCCAAAATGGCTGCAATTGATTATGACTAAAATTTATTACATTACTGGGTATATTTGATGCATCAATAAGAAGGGGAAGTAAGTGATCAATTTATGAAACTAAGACCTAAAATGAGACTATTCTGTGTTCTGAGTGAATAAAACAGCATAAGATATATAAATCTATAGCAGAAGGCAAGGAGTTCTGTTGTTATTATATTACTGCTATTATTTCTTTTGCTACTCTTTTACTTGCATCATTCCCCCTGGGTCTCAGAGCCTTCATGGTTCATTTTCTATTGATTCTCAATACTACTTCAAAGAATTGGAAAGATGAAGGAATATTCAGAAGTGAGCAACAAGTAGTCGGAAGTAAATTCTTTATGATGTAAGTAACTCAAAAAGATTTATGGCAATGTGCTTTATATTATATTAGAATTCTTCACTTAGCTCTGCCCTGAGTTCCATTTCATATATTTTACAAGGCTTGCAGTTCGTCTGTTCATATCAGTAGCCTTTTTATTTAATTTTCTCAGACACTTTGACATTTAATAGGACTGAATAATGAGAGATTCTCATAATGGATATCCTGTGGTTATTTATGTTCTCTGTAAATATACAGTTTTAGCTGTTAAAATATTCTTTGAAGCTCACATGTAGTGAATGACAAACACTCGCAGTTACAGTTTTCTTCCTTTTTTTGAGACCTAAATCTCAAGGGGATTGCTTTTTTCTCATAAGAACAGACTAAACCTGTGCTTAGCCAGAGTTTTGAAGATTGTGATGCAATGTTAACACTTCTGAAAATTTCTTTACTATTCTTAATCAATTTTAAAAGTGTAAGCAAGTGTAAACATCTCATGAAATTGCCATTGACATAATAAAGCCATCTTTGCTACTGATTTTTTCAAAGTGATGTTACACACAGCTAGTAAATAGGCAAGAGCAAACTTCTGTAGTGACCCAAACAACATCTGTAACAGCAAATCAATAACATCTTCAATTTAATTTTATTTAGAGCAGCAGGACATTCATTTAACAGCAATAATTTAGAGCAGAAACTCTACTGTAGAAAATACTTGGTAATGCATATACACATACACTGGCACACATAAGTGTGTGGGGAGACAAATTTATATACAGATACTAGTTTCTATTTAAATGTATCATACAAATCAAAAGCCTTAATAGTCAAAATAATTAAGTTTTAATCCCAAATAGACAGTTAAGCACATCCAATTTAACTCATGTAGAGGCATTAACTTAGCACAGTGAAAGGTTGTAGACAAAGCCATGTCATAATTTCAGGTAGGGTCAGCTCGCCGAGGACCATTTAGAGTGTTTTTGTAGCAAGAGGTCTGTGCTCTAGCATAGAGGAGTGGAGTTTTCTACAGCATAAATGGTAGAATGTGACAATGCAAAATGCAATAAAATAAGTGTGATAACTTTAGAGTAATGTTAATCAAAAAGGAAATAAGCACAATACAGTGTAATTCATGCTGCTTATTTAGAGGGGTCTCTAAAATAACTGTTTCCCAAAACTTTTCTTAGAATTAATTTTAAAGGGATAAATTGTCTTACTCTAGAAGACACAGCGAGTGCACAAAAAGTTGTCTAATGTAGATGATCATGGGAACTGGATGAAGGAATCTTGTGTACCATAGGTTTAGGAATACAAACAGATCCTGAATACCTCAGAGAAAGAAAGAAAGAAAAAAAAAAAAAAGACAAGGCTTCTGCTTTACCCTAATTATTTCCACCAATATTTTTCAAGCAGCTTATTCCCCTAGAAGCAACTTAAAAGCCAGAAAGGATGTATGTGATACAAAACGGGAGGAGCATATTAGGCTCACTGAGGAAGAGAAAGAAAATAAGAACAACAATAAGCAGATGTCAGAGACAAGTTTATTCTTCTACCTGAGATCACTGTTGTCCTAGTTTTCTTGCCTCTTAATTTTAGGACTTCCCAACTTATGAAGAATTTTTACAAAGTGCTACACTTCATGTAGAAACATGCTGTATCTTCCTTCCAGGTATTTTGCAATAAATGTATGATTTTCCCTAATTCAGTGTTTAATGAGTAACACCCGCAAATATAAAGGTACTGAGTGATCTTCTACACAGCAGAAATGATCCACACTATTCACAGGAAATTGTAGTTGTCATGGCTTCATCTGATATAATGTTGATTTCTTAGTAGCTGGTACAGTGCTGTGTTTTGGATTCAGTATGAGAATAATGTTGATTATATACTCATATTTGGTGGGTGATAAGGAATATTTATCTTACGTCAAAGACTTTTTTTATGTCTCATGTTCTGCCAGTGAGGGGCAATGTCAAAAGTTTGGAAGGAAGCCAGAATGGGTTACTCAAACTAGCCAAAGGGATATTCCACACCATATATAGTGCCCAGTATACAAGCTGGGTAAGTTAACTGGAAGAAGTGTCTGATCAGGGTTCAGGGATGGGATCTGGTATGGGTCAACAGGTATTGAGCAATTGTATTAGGCAACACTTGTTTTTCTTTGTTTTGTTCTTTTTTGTTTATTTGTTTTTGTTTGTTTTTTGTTTTGGGGGGTTTTTTTTTGGTTTTTTGGGGTTTTTTTGTATTTTGTTTTGTATTTTTGTTTTATTTTTTTTTGCTATTATTGTTACGATTTTTTGTATTGTTTATTATTAGTAGTAATAATAATATAATTTGTTTTTTTATTAAAATGTTCTCATCTCAAACCATAATTTTACTTTTGATTCTTCTCCCCGTTCCACCGTGGAGGGGTGGAGGACAACAAGCAGCTGGTTCTTAGTGATAGGGGTGCCAGTTGGGCTTAAATCACAACAGTGGTTACAAAACCCCTTGCAACACTTGATGACCAACTCAAAACCAGTTTCTCCTCCCTAATAGAAATAGTAGCACTCTGGCCAAGTATGCTCTGAATTCCAAAGGAAATTGAGATTTTACTAGGGACAAATCTTTCAAGAAGTAGCTGTTGGATGAAAGAATTAACTGTGAGCCCCCACTTGTAGTCAGAAAAGACAAATGGTATAATGTTCTTGTGTCAAGTTAAGACTAATACTCAATCTGTGTAGTTAAATGACTTTATTTTTTTTTTTAAGCAGAGCAAGAATTGAAATGAGCTCTCCAATTATTTACTATGGATTAAGTTTTGTTATTCAAATACCATTTAATGCTTTCCTCACTAGATGTGTTTTTACTGAGAAAAGATACTATTTATCATGCGTAAGGCTAATAGAATCTATACTTGTGCCAGATTAAAATTAATTGAGCTGAGAGGTTAGATATCTGAACTCATTAAATGCTGGTACCTACTTCTCCAAAATCATCTAGTACTCTATAAAGCTCTGTGTGTGTATTCGAAAGGTGATTATATGCAGCTACCTGATTAAAAGTTCATTCACCTAATGATTAAAAGTGCCTTTTTGTGACGGTTGTAGTATATCAGGCTCAGAACTGAATATCACCTGCTGGTTGTAGAAGTGAATGCCTATAATGGGAGTAATTTTATGGCAGCACTTACTAGAAACTAATACTGATCCTACATGACAGTAATTATTTTATTGTGTCAGATGCCTATTTAAGAAGAATAAATTATTTTCAAGAATTATTTTCAAACTATGAAAAGACATAGAAGGTAAAAAATCAGAGTATTTTATGCATTGTGAAGTATTATGTCTCCATAAGGGTAATGTCAAATCAAGCATTCTCAGAGACAGCTGAGGAGCATTAAACATCTTTAAAAAGTTGTTCTTTTTGTAAATTTTAAAAAAAGAGAGAAAGGAAGTGACATAAAAGGGTATAGTTAATATATTATAGCATTACTCTATCACAAAATAAAACCAGTTTCCAATATCAGCCAAAATAATTTAAGAATATTTGGCTATTATAAATTTTGAATAAAAATGTCCATGACCACAGATTTTCTAATTTCTTTAACACAGATTGAGAACTTCTGTGTCTTTGGGGTTTTTTGCTTCTTTTTTGCAAGTGGAGAGGATAACTTAGTTTTGGTCCATTCCTACACTTACATGTTAAAACCCATGTTTCTCATTTATTTTGAACATATTTAAATGCCATTATTTTTACCTGAAAAGAAAGTAAAGTTTGCTTAAAAGGAGAAAAGGTTTCAGGATTGAGTTTCAAACAATTAAATTTATATTAGGACTTACATAAATGATATCTGAATTAGTATCTAAAATCCTTCTAATGTAAGGAGATAAAAATATATTTCAATTGCTGTTTTTTGTTCCTGAACAACAAGGATATATTCAAAAATCCCATAAACCACTGCGTTGTTAGCAATCTCACATTGCAAAAACACACAAAACCTAATCGATAATTGGTCAATAGAAAACTGACCTTTGCTGGAAGTCATAGAAATATTCCCTTGATGAAGGTTAGAAACCCTAAGTGCAGAAGCTACTTAATTATTACAGGAAATTGGAATCTGGCCTTTACTGAAATGATGTCAAAAAAAAAAATTATTTGCGCTCCTTATTCTGTTTTATTTTACCTCTTCTCCAGAGCCATAATAACAAGATGTTTTAGACACTTTGCAACTGAGGATCATGAAATGCTGCTTCTAGGGTCTTAATCTTGATTCATTTCTACCTTTTTAAATCAGATACATTTTTACAGAAATCAAGTGATTTGTACCAGATTTATCTAACTGACATAGAATCTGTCAAGAAAAAAATCTCTGGTTTCATTCAGTTTTGTTTGGTTTTATATGTGACTATAGTAGTTGCTTTGGTAGATACTGGCACATGTCCTTTTTCTGATGGTTGGGGGTTGGTGTTTTTTATTCCTAGATAGCATGGCCCTAGATAGCTAATTATATTAGCTTATGGAAGCTACTTTTGCACATTTCTCCAGCTGGTGATATATTCAGTTTGAGTGAAATAGGGATAATATCAAGGAAGAAGAATATAAAACTCTTAGTAATTTCACCACTATGAGCACTTTTTTCCCTAAATGAAGGATGTAATTATCAGATTTTGTCTATATTGTCATATGGTTTAACCTTCATTGAACTAATTAGGATGAAGCTTAAAATTACTTGCTGTGTAACTTCATTAAACAGCTGCAATTTTTTTCCCTTTCAAGGAGAAGCGGGGGACAAACATAGGCAACTGGGTTCAAAAATTATTATCAATAGCACATGAAAAACACAGCAATTAGAAGAGAATCAGGAACCGAGGTGACCTATGTAAAACAAGTTTCTGGGCAAACTGGGCAAAAATGTAACATAGGTAATATTCTACTATGGAAGAGCAGAGGGAAAGATGAGATTTTACGTGTTTATTTTGATGTCTCAGTGTTTTTACACAATTAATCCTGTGAGGCATACAAAAGTTTTAGTTAAGAGAATGACGACGTGTGCTTACCTTTCACAGCAGCTGAATCTAATGCATCTCACTCTCCTGAACAATTTTGCTCAAATCAGAACAAATTCCTCAATATGCTGTCATCTTTCCTAATTGTATAACACAATTATATTAAGTAATTTTCAGGGTCTGAATTCCCAAAAATACTTAATGAAAGCATGTCACAGAACAGTTGATTCCCTTAGTCCAAGAAACATACTGGCAGTAAGCCTGAATGTACTGACTCTCATATTAGGCTAGGCTCTTAGAGCACCCACATCCACTGTTGCTGATTCAATTTCACAAAGACAGTTTTTCTGTAGTGATGATCAGTATTCACATACACCAAGTCAATATTTTGAAGATGATTAGAAGATAAAGTGTTATGTTTTTACTACTCACTACTCAGCTGTGTCCATACTTGTAAGTTTTCACTAGTTTTGAACAGTCAAGAACCAATAGAATCTGACATAAATCCTTTAAAAAAACTAACATTTTCAGAATACTGTCAACAAGCAAAAAGAGGAAAGAATCACTTTAAAGTGTTAATATTTCTTACCAGTGTATTTCATGGTCCATAGTCTCCTGATTTCACTTCACAGTGACAGGCAAATATCTACCTGGAGACCAACTTCCTGTGTATGAGCAAGGGATTGGTCTGCTTCTAGGTGAATTCTGGAGCCCTGCTGTCACCCATCCCAGGAGACCCACCAGAGTTCATTAGTCTCTGTATGCCTTCATTGCTCCCTTGTGAAATTCAAGGCACAAAGATGTGGTAGGCAGATGGTGCATATCCAGGCTGAGTGATCCATATCCGCAGACCCATTGGTTTTATTTAGAAAGTAACACATTCCCCACATCCTGCTGGCAAGCTATGCTGCAGTGTTCTTTCTCTGCATAATTGACCACCACTTCTGCTAAGAATTTCCTGTAGCAGGACACTGTTACAGAGTCAGCTAGACCTGCCTCCTTCTGTATGTGAAACATAGAAAAGCACACAGATAGAACTTAAATAAAAACAAAAACAAAAGAAAAAAAAACACGAAAAAAAACCCCAAATCAACAAAACAACAACAAAAAAAGAATAATGAAAAAGCTCCACCTCACCCCCAAGAAAACTGAAAAAAAAAATTAAATTCATGTTGTATTCACATGCTCTTAAGTAAACCAGCAAGCATGTAATATACCTTTCTACCAAAATTGAAGACTTATCCTCTACAATTTTCCCAATTATAAACAGATGATAACCAAAAAACTTAACAAAAATTTCCTATTTAAGCTTTAGTACTGTGGATAGGACACATAAGATTCTTGTTACTGCATGGAAATAGGTAAAATATATGTGTGTATATTTCCACAAAAGTCACTACAATGATTTTTCTTTTTATGTATTAAACAGCCCAGTTTGCCCTTCAGACTTCATGGTTATGAAGTCTGAAGGGCAAACTGGACCGTTTAATACATAAAGTTACATGCTTTAAAAAAGATCTTCAAATGCTGGTCAGTTGACAAAAATTATATGTAACCCAGAAAAGAAACACAAGTATAAATGATTTGTTTTCTTTCAATGAGACACTCCAAGAAAATATATAAAATATCTGTTGTTTTTTGTTTTTTTCATTTTGGTTGCACACCAAATCTGGGGGAAAAATAAACAAACAAAACAAAACCCCCATGAGATCCTTGCTTTTTAGAAATCTTTGGATATGAGCAGTTTATATGAGCAGATTAGGCTATCCAATTGTCATATATCTGTGCAAGGTTATCAGAAAAAAAAGATTCAAGAAATTTTGTCAGGAGACACTAATATTTTATGATGCAGAACCATGAAAATATGGTTCCATGGCCTGACTTGTAGGCTGTACCAATTTACAAGATAAAGACTAATGCCCTTGTCACCATTTCAACATCAAATGACTGGTCTGAAGAGAAGCGTCACTCTTGAAAAGACATTTCTGAGGGAAACATTGTTATTACTAGATAAATATAATACTAAATATTTTCTAGAGATTTTTCTTCTCATTCCCTTGAAGCTTGGGATGAAGTGTAGAGGGTTTATTTCCCCTAAAAAAAGTTCGTAATCTCTGGACAATAGTTTTCTTTCAGATTGAGGACTTGCACTTCACACAAAATAATACATAACTTTTTCAGACTTCCTTTCAGTAAAAATTGAATTAGTTTACAACGTCATTTAATGTAAATGAAGTGTGCTGGATCATTCTTCCTTCTCAAATATATTGGAATGCTATGTTACAGATATAAAAAAGGATTAAATGATTCCAACCAGCTAAAATAGTGTTTAATCAATACAAAAGTTTAACATTTCTCTGAATTGCAATTCCTGGAAGAAAATATTTACCCTTTGTTCTAGTTATAGACAAGGACTTTGGAAATGCATTCAGCTTATATTTTATCTGTTACTTGTTATTGCAAGAGAATCTGAGACTGTTTCGATTACTGATTCATCTAGCATTAGAAAGTAGGAGTTGTGTCCTACTGGAACTTGAAGTATTTGACTGAATGCCTTTGAGATAGTTGTGAGAGAATGGCTATTGACTGAACAAATATTTTAGAGGGGAAAAATTCCTGTAGGAACTCAAACTGCAGACTTTGCCTTAAATGAAGAGTGTATATTGCAATAACATGCGCAGCCAGAAGAGTTTTATTTTTATTTGAAACACGTAGCTTTGTATACAGTCTGTGAAGAGGAGAGGTCTACAGAGGGAAAACTGTGCAATAAAAGTATACAGTATATTAGAAATGAGACTCTGAAAAGTACTATAGGGTCACATCATTCTGTCTTGCTACTGCTGTAATAATGCTTTGAAGAAAACTCAGAGAAGTGAGGAGAAAGTGGTGATCAAATTAGATGTCCAGCAGACCTTAGTAGAAGCTGCTGGGAGATGAGTGCTTGTGAGAAGCTGAGTTCATGACTGAGGAGTTCAGATGGGTAATTAAAGAGAACAGCATTGGAATACTGATTTGAAAATAATGTAATGGAAAACCAACATTCCTCAATCATGGACAGCAATGAGAGGAACAGTAGCCATGTGAAAAAATGGTAGAATATTTTGTGGTGTGAAAATTATGGGGAAAGTCACAAGATACAACAGGAATGAAAGAAAAATAGGGTTGTAAGAGAATAAGAAAGAAATGAACAGGCAAAGGGATGAATCCTGATAATAAAGCTGGGAAAAATAAACAGGAAGAAAAAAATGGAGTAAAAGAAATCAGCAAAATATGGCTGGAGCGGAGTAGAAGATAATTTTTTTATGTACAGAAGAGGATAAATTCATCACTGTTACAATAAAATCAATTAAATTAGTTTATCTACATAATACAGATATAAAAGTAGCAAACATTTTGGAATAGCATTTCAGCAAAATAGGTGGTGTTAAGCATTCTAGAAAAAGTGTCAGGATTTTTCAAAAATCTATTAACATGAACCCAATCCTTTAAGTGTAGGTAAATTTAAACTGTTAATTTAATATATAAATTGTGAGAAAATGATCAGAAAAGGAAAGTTCTCTTCTATTGTTATCCTACACCATTTTTTTTTCAAAAACTCTTAAGAAAACTCGGACAGAAATAGCTTCAGAAGCATTTTTATAATTAAGAATAATGAACTATTTTTATGTTAAAAACACTGCAATTTACCTATTTAAAAATACTAATAGAATGGACAAAATATTTGGAAAACACTCCTGGATGTATTAAAGTCATCCTCCACCACAACCACCCACATCATTTGAATTTCTCTCAGAGAATCATACTTTCTAAAATGAAAAAAAAAAAAAAAGTTCCAGCACATTTGGTCTTGAAAATTTGGATTTGGATGATTTGGAACTGGAAAACTTTGCTGTTTCCATGTATAATTTGAGGCAGAAATATAGACATCTTTATAAGACATAGTTTTAAGCCTCATGGGGAGATTTAGGTTGGACATCAGGAATAATTTTTTCACAGAAAGGGTGATTCAACATTGGAATGGGCTGCCAAGGAACGTGGTGGAGTCACCATCCCTGCAGGTGATTAAAGAAAGTCTGGACATGGCTCCCAGTTCTCTGTTTTAGTTAACATGATGATGTTCAGTCATGAACATGATCTCAGAGGTCTTTTCCAACCTAATTGATCCAATGATTCTGTGATCTCCATCTGACATCAAAAAAGGTGGCAAATTATACAAGAAATGTGGAAAAAAATGTAGAAATTATTTTGAAGTAAGGCAATTTAGGAAAAAAAGTAGAGCAGCATCAGGAAATAAAAGCATCTGGGAACTTTTAGGTTGCAGCTTTTTCTCTAAAAGAAGAATGAAAAGCAAAAACCATGGGGGACATCTTCAATCACACTTTTTTTACTCCCAGTATCATCAGATCTACTTCTAAACCAATTTAGCCTAATGAAATAATTTTTCTTGTGTGGACAAATTACACACTTTAATTTACCTTGTTGCCACAGTAATTGAAGCATTTGTTTACAACTCCCAAACACCTTTTTAGCCCCTTCTTATTTTGCTGACTTCTGTCAGTTATCAAAGTTGCTTACCAGTGGAACAACTTCTTTTTGACAATATTTTTCCACAAAACTTTGTGTCTCAACTGAGAAGTTTATTTCTATCCTTAAAAAGAGCTTAGTCAAAGTCTCCTTTGATAGATGTGATGCTTTTTTGTATCACCTCCTATGGCCTCTATTTCTTTCACCTTTCTGTGGGATCTTAACTGAAACACCTGGCTGAGGAGTGGAGAAATTCTAATCTCTTTGTGGGTCGGAATCATCTGCAAGGGTTCATTCAGCTCAGCCTCTGAGAGGTTCAAAGTTATCACTTTCCTACAAAAGGAGCTTAAGTCAATTTAGCTTCTAACTCAAGCTCAAGCTGGGGGAAATCTGATTCCATTGTTTAAGAGCTGCATAGATTTTTAGGCAACAAGGAAGGAGCCACAGCACAGCAACAGAAAAGCTGACCTTTAGTGCATCCAGGTAGCTGGATGCTCCTCTGATGACTGATGTGAGGTTTTCTTTTGGAACAGAAAGTTGAGGATGGGCTGCTGGGCTCATGACTGCCCTGGTACATGCCCCAGCGAGGCTTTCTTTCTGTGCTGGGCGTGGCCTTGCTGGAAGGAGTTTACAGTGGCTGTGCTTTCTACCTAAACCTTTACATCTTGGACACCTTACCTAGTTTGGTGTTCAAGAGTATGCATCTTCTTAAAAGAAAGCTGATCACAGTTTTACAGAACTCCTACCAATCCCAAGGTAAAAAGTCACACTTCCATTTCACTCCACAAGTGAAGCTCACCCTCTTCTTTTAAATAAGTATCCCCTAAAATAAATAAGTATACAGTGCAATATGCTTCTCTGCTCTCAGAGGACTCCTGCTTTCTTTCCTCAGAAATTACATTTTCTGGAACATGTTTCATAGCAGCTATCTCTTTGCCCTTTTTTTGGGGAAAAGTTCCTTATCAAATAGAGCAAGGCTTTAAAAAAAGCTATATATGATCTATACATGGTGGTAACATAGTAAAGTAACCCAGCAGAACAAATCAAAACCCAAAGCAAACACACACAAACCCCACCAAAACAAAACACAACCACAATCAATAATTTCCTAGAGATTTCCCTAGACATGGACCATTAATTTATATCTAAGCAGTTAAATAAATGACATGGTATTAGTGTGAGTTGCTTTATAATTTTCTATGCTTTTCTACCTTCTCTTAACCACGAGTTAGGATGTTGCATAAAAACAGTGACTTCTGCAAACGTGCCATCTTTCCCATTTTTACAAAAGACATGAAAAAAAGCTTTGCTGGAATGCCCACCTTGCCTCACAGTGGCAACACCCAAACAATAAACTAAAAATTCTAAAACATGCTCAGCTTTTGATGGTAGCTGCTAGAGATCTTGCATATAGGTAGGTTAAATCAATTGTCTAAGGGATTTCTTTGGGATAAGATATTGCAGTTCTTGGAAAGTTTTAGTCCCAAGTAAACCATAACACAATTTCCCCTTGCAGGGAGAAGTGAACTGTGGCTATGATATTACAATCTTCAACCTCTGATCTTGCTTCCAGCCAAATAAAGCATATTTGTTTAGTTAACACAGCAAAGAGCAGGGTGGTCCTTGCATCTGCTTTTGTTTCTTTAAGTCCTTTTGGAAATAAAAATAAATTAATGTCTTGAGGATTCATACTTTCTTCCAGTTTGGGTGATTCGTTTGTTTATTAAAGGGAGGATGTGAAAAAAATATTGGGATTTTTTCTTAAAGGGTAGAGATGTCCACTGAGGAAGAATTAAAATCATTAAAAATGTTTTTGTTGATGGTGCTGATTGTCTTTAAAAGTTTAGTTCTTTTTCTGAAGAGCTATTAAACACAGAGATGCAGAATGCTGGTCTGGTACTTAGCATCCTTGTATTTCCTCAGGTACATAAATTACTGAATTTTAAAAATATATTTTATACAGCTTGTAAATGCTTCCAAAGACACATTTCACATGTCTTTTACATCTTTTTCAGAGTACAGCTTTATACTAATGTCAAAGAAAAGCAGAACAAATTGGGAAAATCTTAGCTCTACATTTGGAAGCCTTATACAACTCTACACCAAAGTAATTATTTTAACAAAAGTAAGTGAAATATAAACCAGCTATGTTTTAGAGAAGTTAGAAAACTAAACCATTCTAAACCATCATTCTCTGTGAGCAGCAGCAATAACATAATTGCCTATAAACAGCACCAAAGTGGTCCAGTTCTGTTATCTAAAGACATTCTGATCATGCAGGACATCTAAGCAGAGAGACAGAGCTCAGTCCAGTCACACTGTCCTTTTTGTCAAAAAGTCATTGTGCCCTATGTACCTGCAAAAAGTATTATTCTTTGTACACTTTAATCATTACCAACACTGATAGATATTTGAATATGATTTTGACCAAAGGACAAAAATGGTGTTTTCTAGATCTGTGCTTAAAGACACTGTTGACCTGCAAAAGTCACAGAAGTAGACAAATAAGGAGATAAACTTTCTTACTAAAAACTGGAGATTTTACTAAACCTCTAAAGAGCAGCTTGAAAAATTAGAAATAATCCAGTCTGCATTATTCCAGAGAGCTGAGAATAAAATCTCAAAATACTACTTCAATAACAATAATAATGATAATAACGGGGAAAAATCCCCAACCCTAACCCCAAAGATCCATTTGAATAATTTCGGATGTTCACAAATAATTAAATTAATCTTGTGGCATTATATTTGCCTTTGTAATTGGAACTCAGATCAGTTTGGATGCTACCTAGGTAGAACAATATATTATTCTACAATTTGTCATGACGTACAAGACACCCTTGCTTGTCTGCAAGGATAAACCTTGCCTGATAAATTATAGATATCAGCAGTGCAGACTGCTACCCCAAACCTTTCCATTCTAGGCTCCCTTAATAATCAGTATAGATGAATAAGCTGTTCCAGGGTGTGATGCATCTACTTGCTAGGGTTAACAAGAAGAACAATTATAAATAATATGTAAAGCACCTATTCTGACCTGATTTCATTAGTTCTTCCCCCAAAAGCCTTGAGAACCTCAGGATGAAGTGATGACTCCTATCTTTTTCAGTCACTGATTTTTTTCTACAATATGGATAGGATCACATTACAATTGTAACTACATTTTCCAAGTGATCATCTGACATGTTCAAAGCTAATATGATTCAGTTTATCCAGAGAGCATTTTTTTTTTTTCTTGGCAAAACCATGTGTTAACCAGGTTGGCCTGTCAACACCTAGTATGCTAAAGGACTGGTTTTGTTCCAAAGCATTCTGGTATAACCTGGGCAGCTTTCCCAAGCTGCCAGGTGGAAGAGAAGGAGAAATGAGGGTGTTAGAAGACTATAAGCCAAATCATGTCAACTGTTTCTTACTGTATTTTTTTAACTGGAGGAACTCTAAAATTTAAATGGAACTTTCTTGATTTAAAAATAAATAAATGGATGTTGAACACCTTATTTTCCTTTCAGAAAGTGGACGTGGAAAAATTCAAATCTAGCAAACTTCCTTCTGTGGTCAGGGAATAGATGATATGGTTTCTGGTAATGAAATAATTTTTGTTTGGGATTTTCTTTTAGTGCTTTTAAAATTATGAATGGACTGATTCCAGTGTATCTCCTGCCTCCATCTAATTCTTAGTCATTAAATTACAAACACATCAGTTCTAGCTCACTTATATTACTTTCTTATCTGGTCTTCAAAATGGAAAAGATTGTAAAAAATGTACTTCTGTGCTTGCTTTATTTGTGCAATGTTCCAAATGTTCTAAAATCTGAGCAAAGACTAGCGTATATTTTAGGGGGATATGCATAGAAATGAACAGCCCCTTTGGAATTCCAGTGAACTCCCTACATCACTTACCTACAGCTGTGTTAAACTTTTGGATTGATTCAACTAATGCTGTAGTTTTTTATTCATTTAAAAAAAATAAAACCTTTTTACTGCCATGCAATTTTTTACTGAGTAATCAATAAAGATCTAGAGCACACAGATAAATGGAATGTAATATGCTAATAATCTCCTTAATCTAACATTTCACTGTAGTTCTAACTTTTAAAAAAATTTGTAAAATTAATATCAAGAAAATGAGTAAAATAAAACACAAGACAAGATTAAGCAATGCTATACAATGAAAAGAAAGCCATTCTCTGGTGCCTAGATGGAGAACTGAAATAGGCAGTAAAAGTAAGAATAGCTGGGATTTTAATATATTTAATAATAATATTATATTTAGTATCCTGAATATAATAATGAAATCCTATGCAGAGGGCTTTCATCTCAGTTTAGGCCTCTTATTAAATCTTGTTATGCCTATTAAGGTACAGACCTTCTCATCTGTAATCCTTCTTTATAATATAGTCAGAAAATAAAATTAAAAAAAAAACAAAGAAACCCAACCCAAACCACCAACGTCACACAAAACAAAGCATTCAGCATGGAATAAAGTCTGAATGGCAAAACAATAACAAAATTAATGATGAAAGACTCAGATATTATTAAACATTCTTCTGTGAAGACTACATTACAATAGACTACTGTTGGAATAAACCTTGGAGTTAATGACATGAGCATTACAGATAAGTGATTTCGTTGTGATCCACGACAGTTTCATTTAGCAGAGCACCTAAATAGTTGATATATCTTTGAACCATGTTAACATTGGTTCAAAATCCTTGCAAAGTAGAGAAGACTGCATTCCAAAGTCAACTTCAGAGATTATGTGGGACATCTCTTTTGGCGTCCTGGGTGGGGCCAGGAGCTGGAGTCAGGGATCCTGACTGGGTCCCTTCCAACTCAGCACATTCTATGACGTTTCTATGATTCAGTGATTCTGTGAGCTTTCCCAGTGTACTTCTGGGTATAGTCAGATCAGTTAGTACAAACAACCCAACGGTGTTATTTAGTTAATTTCACTTTTTTGGAAAATGAGATACAGTGTTCCCAGGTATTGCAACTTTACCTGGTTGATAAACTAGTATCTGGAAGTCAAGCTACCAGGACAAGCTATCAGAGGAAGATCTTTTTAGTATAATATTGTAAACTATACTCTTTTCTTGATATATAGTGCAATGTGTGATGGTTAGATGTATGAAGTGTGAAGTTGCTGATTAACACTGAGACTACTTAAAGCTGACCATATAGACATGGCTCTAGCAAATTCAGTGATTATACATACATTTAAATTTTTTTTAAATTTCTTTATTCAATCTTATCTTTCTCTGTGTGAATAATTATCTATATTACTATATATTATTAACTCTCTAATTTAAAGTCTACTGAACATTAGTCCTTTGACCAGAAATATTTTGCATTAAGTCTAAGAATATTTTTCACTTTTAAAAATTTGCAGATCTCAAAATGAAGTCTTAGCAAAATATAAAAGAGCATCTTTAGTTCCTAATTTCTAGGGTAACACTAATTATAGCTGTTGAAACCTTTACACTAAATTTCACTGTCACTACAGTAAGATTGTCTGGCTTTAAAAATTAATTCAAACTGTATAATCCATATTATTTAAATCTCAGTTTAGTACAAAGAGGTATAATCCATTTATAGTAATACAATAACTGCTTATTCACAGTTTTATGAGTGCGCCTAATGAAATGCTTTAAACCTTTTTATGCAAATAGGACTTTTATATATTGATCAGATTTACTGCTTTTTGCCTTTCCTACAATTGTAAGAGCAAACTGCGGTTTGCACGGGATCCCCATAAACTGCACATACCCGATTAGTAGAGTCAAATGATGAGTATATATATCTGTACTTATTGCCAATTATTTATGTTTTATTGTTTTAATTATAAGGTGCAGTCTTTGCAGGGACTACAATACAATATTCCTATGTGGAGCAAAATTAAAAGAATTAATGTACTTTTAAATTAGACTCCAAATTAAAAGATATTTATCCAGCATTAATTTTAGGTATCACTTCAGGGAACTGAGATGTATTTTAAATGCAGAGTAAACCAGGAAGTAGAAGTTACATTTCACTGTTAACCGACTGTTACATGACAAGTAAACAAGTTTAATCGTGTTATTCACCTCATTGACTTTAATGATTCAATAATAGATGTAATGGGCACCTCAGGACCAGATGGCTTAGGGAAAAAAAGTCCCCATGAACTACCACTTTTTCATCTCAAGTATCTGATAAATATGTTAACTCCCTGCACCGCGATGACAGCCGGAATTTCTCACCAGCTGGCCAGTTGCTCTGCACAGTGGGTGATATCATCCTCGACTGAATGTTGAATTCTCAGTTCTGTAGTAGGGTCAGGACTTCAGAGTTTTTCTTAAAAAACACATTTTTTTATTGATTTCACATAAACATTACAATCATTGACCAAAGGATAAGGGCGAAAGGTCTTAGGAAAGGGCAGATCAAGCGTTGAGGTTGGATTCAACATGAGCTGTTATTTGTAGCAGTGCTCAGCACCCCCAGGCATTAGCAATGTGGGTTGAATGTGCACAGAGAATGTGGGGCTACAGCTACCTCTCATCAAGTTGTTTTACTGCCCCAACCTTTTGCTCAGCATTCTGCTACCTCAAGCAGAGCCTGCATATGATCACGTCTGGCAGACATTTCAGCCATGAAAACATTGTTTATTACTAGCTGTCATCTGTGCTGCTGCAAAAAAAAAAATAAAAAGGATCAGAAGAATTTCACCCCCTCCTTTCCCAGAAATGTCAGCAGAATGGACACATTGATTATCTACAGCCTGTATCAGCCAACACTGCTCAGATCTGAAGAGTGGTATACAGCCTACTGTCTGCCACTATTGCTTGATTTTGGCCTTGTTTTTTTTAGCAATTCTTCTGTCTTCAGATACCACATCTGTTTCTGCCTCTCTCTGTGCAAAATCCAACCATGATAGAGCCTAACAACCAAAAGGGTTTTTTTTCATGTGTGTATATTCCCAGACATTTTTTCCTATTTGTTCTCTGACTTCTGATTTGCCTTTGTAAACTAGACCATACTTGGTCCTGCATCAAGAAAAAATTTTGTCCCTTGTCAGAAGGGAAACTGAAATGTAGATAATGAAAAGAGAAAGAAGAAGAATAAGATACAGGTGCATTAACTATCTTGTCAGTTAAGGGATTCTGAAAAGACAATTCTGAGAGCCTATGGTAAGCTAATTGTATGTCTATTCAAAGCCCAATTTTAAAACAAATTGGATTTTCTCAGCAACTTTAATTACACAGAAGTGTATTAAAATGCTAGAAAACGCAGAATAAGTGGCATCACACAACTTTATTAAAAAAAAAAACAAATCCCCTTTTTCTGCATTACTCTCAGAATTTGCTACATGCTATTTATCTCACTTAAATGCATGACAAGTTCTTCAGCAACAGTCATAATAACAAATAAGTCTGTTATCCTACCATAATGATTCATATCTTCCCATGACAGTACATAAAGCCACTTATTCATATTAATTAATTTACTCACTCAAGATCACTTTGGAAGAGGGTACTACTATTCCTCTCTATTAAAATCACTGGTTTAAACAAACAAACTGAAAGATATTGACAGTAATCTCCTAATCACAGGCTGATAAACATATCTCTTTCCTCAAAATATATAATGAGGTAGATATGTGCCAAAAATAATATATCTGGAAAAGCCGGTTTCCTACCAAAAGAGAAGGAGCAGGTTAAAAGAAAAAAAAAAGTTACTGAAAGCCAGTATAGCAAAGTATTAAAATACAAAGAAATTTATATTCTCAACACAATAAAAATCAATACCAAAATGCATCAAGTGAACTAAGTAATGTGTGGAAATAACACACACAAATAAAAAGGAGATGGGAAATAAGAATATCAGCAATAAAAAAAATAAATTTTCCAATCATGGCGGAACAAAACCAAAACAGACAAAATGTTGTCTGCATCATCCTTCATCAAAGTAAAAAAAAAAGCTCTCTTTGCTCAGATACATAAACCAAGTTACAACATGTAGAAGTTGTAGATGGATGGAACTACATAATGAAGAAATACTGGGCCACAGTGAGAATTTACTCTTTGGCACTTCACAGCTGCATGCAGGCACAAATGCTAAATGGTCCAGAACAGTTCACTTCTCCAGAGGGGATTAATTTTTTCTACAACAGAAAACGTGGAAGACTGATTTTTTTCAGCACTTGTTATATTTTGATGACCCTCACAAGCTATATATGTGATTTTTTTCAGTTCAAATTGTCTGATAGTAGACAAAGTCTGTACAGACCAGATGGTTGCATGAAGATAAGAACGAAGATCTTTTTGAAGCATTTGGGAATGCTGGTTCTTCTGGCAAAATATTGAAAAAGTCACAGGATAGCAAATATGCAAACTTCATTCATTTTTTTTTTCCCTAAGCCTTTCAGTAAAACTCCATAGGAAGAATAATCTGGAGAATCACTTGAAGATTTTGCTTTGCAGAAACAAGTTGTTTCACACCAAAGGAAAGCTAGAAGTGAATTAATACACAGAACTGAGGAACAAATTAGGCACATACATTTGGGAATATAAACAGATACTAAAACCAATGAATAAAACTCTTTTTAGATTATATATATCTTTCTGTAAGCAAAGGAATAATTCAAACAACTATTAGGAGTTGTTGCAGCAGACCTCTTGCTAGGGGTAGAAATGAGCCAAACACAGACCCCCATTCAACGATGTGAAAAGGATCCTGGTTTATTCTTCTTTACAGCTTCACCATCCTGACTCTGACTACAGCAAGCTCCTACTGTAGGGTCCAGCTGCAGACTCTGTGGCTATTTCCTGCTGGACTATGGCTGCAAGCATTGGTTTGCAGACTCTGAACAAAGATTTTCACCCAGCTTAGCTATGACTGCAGGCTCCAACGTCAAGCCCAAACCCCATCAGACCCAGACTGACCTCACAGCAGATCTTCTACTGCCCCTTTTATCACTCTTGTTTTGTTCTTCTTCATGTCTCCCTAGATTGTTCCTTCTTATCAGGGCTTCTCTTTCTTAAAGTCCTTTTCCTCCAGGATCCCCCTAACCAGCCAACCCACCCCTTTTATCATACTTATCTTTGTCACAGCTGTGACCCATTAAGGGCAAGGCTGTTCGTCTTTTTTGGTAATCACTACAACTGTGACTTATCAGGGGCAACGTTGCCTGTGATCTCTTCTTCTACACCAACAAAAATGAACTATTTCTAATAGCAAATCACAAAAACATTCTATTAATTTAGAATTTTTGTCAATTTGTCAGGGAAAGGATTTTTGGAATTGTTAAATGGTAAGGATTAACCCAAACAAAATGAGACACCATAAGAACCACTCTCTTTCTGGAATGTAGCGGATATAATTCCCCTCAAGAATCACAAACCAAAGACTATAATCTCTTTCGAAGTTTCCCATCTCTCCTGGAATGTTCTTTATGCTAGAACACAGCATGTTTTGTAATAAATCTCAGCTTCATTTATACTGAAATGCAAAACTAGTCCATGGTGTGCCCTACATTCCAGTCTTACCAGCATCTGGATCAAGCACTGCACAGAAAGGCCTTGTACCTGTTCTTTGAATCTACCTACTTATACCTCTCTTCTGAAGCATACCTGGACTTTCATTTACTAGGAAAGCAAGACATGGGTTGCAGAAAGAGGGTAGCAGAAAATGTCCTTGTCTTGCTTGTACTCTGATATGGTCTCAAGATATATCTGAGCAACTCAGATTCTGAACTGCTCTTAAGTGCCTTCTTAGATATCTTTGTCAATCAATTTTGTTCATTGAACTTTTCCTTGTGTGGTGCCGGGCAACTGTGCTGGGGCTCAAGGGTTAAAATTTCCTCCTGGCTCAGCTGACCCCTTCCAAGTTCAGCTCTTGACCCCTTCCATTTTTTTGGGAGATCTACCTGGTTGTAGGGTGACCTGATTGGTAAACTGATTTGAGGTACAACTAACTTGGTATGTGTGCTTTGATCTAAGTGATCACAGAATTGCAGCCTTGGGTAAGAGATTGTACACCGCATGGTTCAAACCCCTTCTATTGTGGGTACTTAATTTTTTATAAAAAGTACAACAGCAAGCTTTTAGTTCAGTGCGTATTCAAATTTTAACATTATGTGTCATGGATAAATTCTTTAACATAACAAAAATTACTGTCACTTTTATTTCATTCTAGTTATTTTTTTCTTTCTTCCTTTTCAATTGCTTGATATTGAAAATTTTACTTTCCGTTTCAAGAATTCTTTGATGTCACAGTTTGAAGAGGGTTAATTTCTTTTCAATGAAAAACTATATCAATCAATGTGAATGTCTTTTTCCCCCTCTCCCAGGGACAGCATCAAAAAGAAATTATTAGGATCACTCTCAGAATGCTACAGACAAATAAAGGTTAACTGTGTCTGAATGAATAACTAATGGGATTCTGCATATTCTATGGCCAGATGAATGTACATAATACACCTTAAGTGTGGATGTTTGCCTTCTCCAGCATTTACTGGTTTTACTTTTACATTTTCTGTCTCCTGTCTACCCAAATACTGATTATGTAGGCCTTTAATGGCCAGCTGGGTATTGTTGGTAATTAACCTCAGAGACAAAGGGTAATTGCTCAATTGTCTTTGGAGAGTCTGATGGGAGAAGTCAGATGTAGTGGCCAACCACTACAGTGAAAAAGGAAAACTCTTCAGAGTTAATGAACAAAGTTTGTGTTAGTGTCTTTTAACTTTTATTTGACAGTATATACATTTTCTCATTCTAAACACACGTGGCCCAAAAGCCAAACTGCTATATTAGATACTGTAAGTTTACACTAATATGTAATATTTCTGGATATTTGTGAGATAAGTTTTTAGTTGCTTCCTGTCTTGATGTTTATATTTAAAGAGGAGTTTGTTTAAACTCTAGTGGAGACATAGTTACGATTAATAGTGGGAGATTTTAAATTTGGTTCTAGTGATGGAAAAGAGTTCTGAAAATATATAATTCTGGGTGGTCAAATGTAGTCACTATGTCAGTAGAAATTCTGCTAGTGTTATAAAAGAGAACTGAATAAATTTAACAGATGGTATTGAGAAAGCCAAGTAATAGACTTATCTTCTAATCTGGTACCATTAAGTCTTCTAGGTGCTAATAGAAAGACCTATGTGTTATGAATAGAAAAGACCTGAATCTTTTCTTGCAGGTATAATTTTCTTTCCAGTCAGGATTAAATTTAGCTGAGGACTTTGGTGTCATTAATAAGGGAATTTTGGCCTTCCCAAAGACTGTGTTAAATCCAGAAGTGTCTTGAAGGTATCTGTAGGGTGATGACATATTGGAACAGGTTGCCCGGGGAGGTTGTGTTAAAGGGGAGTGCTCAAGGCCAGGTTGGATAAGGCCTTGAGCAACCTGGTCCAGGGTGGGGGGTAGATCTCGATGATTTTTTAGGTCTATTCCAACATCTTAACATTCTATGACTCTGTGATTTTACATCATTTTCTTCCAGGCACTACCTTTTTTATGGCCTGTTATTCAAATGAGGGTTTCCACAACTGACAGAATTTATGCCAGATAGCTTTTCATAAATGGACAGGAAGGTAAGTAAATTGCCTTGAAGATCCCAACCTAATTAATTTTAGTATCTATTAGAATGTTGCCATTTTTAACACAGCCTGTATTTTCCCAGACCAATTTTCCCTATTCGTGGTCTTACATCTTGCTGTGATTTTATAGAAAGATGCTAATTAGTAAGAGATCTATTTGAATTTGTTCATTCCTACTTCACTTTATAGTAGCCAACAGACCTGATAATATTGCTAAGATGAATCATCATGGAGTTCAATTTTATGAATATATTTAGTAATAAAAGAAAATTATACCAAATCATTTAATTTTGTGGCCCATTCATAGAAAGTAGAAGAAATGAAACTAACCTAGACAACTGAATTAAAAACCTAGAAATCCAGGAGTTATAAAAACTGTGCAGATATTGAAAATGTAGTAGGTTAAACTAGGCTACATGCAAAATTGTCTTCACTTCGGTGAGTGAGGCATTGGGTTTTCATCCTGGTATTTGCAGTGTTAAGGGAAGATGATTGTCACAGGCCATAGAGGCCAAACAGCTGTTTTCCCCTGAACACAACAGACGAAACAAACCATCGTATTTCCATCTTATTTTTCCCAAACCTTTCCCTCTGAGCGAGGCTCAGACTCTGACAAAATTAATTTGGTAGGTGGCTGAGAATCTTTAAGCTGGCCCTATCTGAAGCATGCTACAGAGAACTCTACCCATTAGTTTAGTTAATAAGTAGATCAAGTAACTTTTCCAGATGCAACAGATATCTTTCACTGAAAAGTAATTTTCTAAACTCTACAAATGAACTCTATTCTTCTGCAAAGGATAATGAAGAGTTTTGATTTCACACTTACCTGTACCATGGTTCTGAGACATCCCTACAATATAAAGAGTTTAATACTGTGATTATTAAAACACAAAAAAGTGTCACAGTGAACAAGTGAAACAAAACTACTAATAAGAAAAAAGACCCCACAACTCAAATCTGAAATATTTTTCAAAATAAAATTGGTAGAGGAGTTGGAAAAAATAAATTAGCAATATTGCTGTTGTACAGCATTCTAGATATAAGATATGATGGATACTAATAAGTATGTAACGAGAACTATTTCTAATTATTTTAGCCTTACTTGTGAGGACCTTACTCATGTTAAGTAGTACTTAACTGCTCAGATTTTCCAATTGATTTCACCAAGTTAGATATTTTTCACTGGTGAATATGTAAACTCCTTTGTTTTCTGGTGTAGTGGTTTGACTCTGGCTGGATGATAGATGTTCCCCAAAGCCACTCTACCACACCCCTTCACAACTGCACATGAGGGAGAAAATACAATGAAGGGTTCATGAGTTGACATAGGACAGAGAGAGACCACAGGCAAAACAGGCTCAGCTTGGGGATGTTAACTGAATCTGTTACGAACAAAATCAGAGCAGGATAATGAGAGGAAAACAAACCCTAAAAATACCTTCCTCCTATGCCTCTCTCCTTCCCAGCTCTACTTCCTACCCTACAGCAGT
This sequence comes from Rhabdornis inornatus, assembly GCA_013397075.1. Classification (NCBI taxonomy): domain Eukaryota; kingdom Metazoa; phylum Chordata; class Aves; order Passeriformes; family Rhabdornithidae; genus Rhabdornis; species Rhabdornis inornatus. Next base: position 308,344 of record VWZS01007775.1, read on the forward strand.
GCAGGAAGATGGGGAATAGGGGTCATGATCAGTTCATCACACGTTGTTCCTGCCACTGCTCAGGGAGAGGAGTCCTGCTGCTCCAGTGTGGGATCCCTCCCATGGGAGACAGTTCTCTGTGATCTTCTCTGGTATTAGTCCATCACAACATCACAAACAAATCAGTTCTTCACAAACTGCTCCAATGTGGGTCCCCTTCCATGGGATGCAGTTTCAGGCACAGCCTGCTCCAGTGTGGGTGTGTCACAGGGTCACAAGGAAACCTGCTCCAACATGGGCTTCTCTCTCCATGGGTCTGCAGGTCCCAGACAGGAGCCTGCTCCAGCACAGGCTTCTCATGGGTTCACAGCCTCCTCTCAGGCATCCACCTGCTAAATGTGGGTTTCTCCACGGGCTGCAGGTGGATCTCTGCACTCCCACTAACCTCCAAGGACTGCAAGGGCACAGATGCTCCACCACAGTCTGAGCCACTGGCTCCTGAAGCACCTCCTCTCCCTCCTTCTCCAGTGACCTTTGTGTCTGCAGAGCTGTTCCCCTCACATATTCTCACTCTTCACTTCTCTGAGACCAATTACATTTTATCAATAACATTTTTCCCTTCTTAAATATGTTATGACAGGGACATTACTATCACTCCTGTTTGGCTTGGCCTTGGCCAGCAGTGGGACTATCCTGGAGATGCCAGGCATTGGATCTGCCAGACGTGGAGGAAAATTTGGACAGATTCTCACAGAAGCCACCCCTGTAGCTCCAGCTACCAAAACCTGGCCATGCAAACCCAAAACAGCTGGGTTATATGCAAGCACTTTGATGGAAGTTATCAAATATCCTGCTGCAAATTTTGACACCAATCTGTTGCTTCTAGAGAATGAAAACAGCAGAGTTTGCACTAGTATTAGATGTATTTCTAAATTCAGAATGCAATAGAAAGAAATATATGACCATATTTAAAATGTATTACCCCAAATATTTGTGGTCTATATCTCTAGGTATTTAAAGATAGGTACATTTTGCAGGCATAAATAAGTATTTCTTAAAAATTTTGGAAATACAATATGGTAAATAGAAACACAAAATGCTATAAAATATCCTGTAATAAAGCTTAATAATTAAGTTCCTTTAGAATAAGATGAAAGTGGCACCAAAAATTATATTGCATGACTTAAGATCACTTTTCACCTGCAAATTTCTAGACCATAGAGAGTTACTATGCACTAGGCAGTCTTTTATGATGGTTTGCAAATTACTGTTTATCCACTTGATACACTGTAACTTTGATATTTCTGCCTTCTAAGTGGTTTCGTGAACTTTTTCAGAAAAACTTGAAAATGCCTGTTTGCTATCGTCCTGGAAAATGCCAGGAAACACAAAAAGCGTTCGGTAGCAGAAAGGTTCCATGTCTCAGAAACTACTACAAGAGCAAGGGGTTATTAAATTTGCTATAATTCATTGGATTCAGTTTGTGCAACTTCCAAAGAAGAAATGCCATAAAGAAAACTTAGTGATGGCATATGCTATGCAGTACTACTGTAAGCCAATGAAGTGTGTGTAAAATATTACTTCTGTAAACAATTTTTTCCCAAAACCCAAAGAACTATTTTCATGCTTGACTTCCCATTCTACATGAATCTCTGACTTCAAAGTTTTATATAAATCAACATTGTCTGCATTTATTTTTACCACACTTCATGGTATAATACATCACCATAAGATAACTTATTCACAACATTAAATGCTGCAAATTACTATAAAACAAAGCAACCTATCACAGCGTGATGCTGGAATTGTAAATCATTGATATTTCCTAGTTCCCAGACTGATGATGTTTTTTCTTGAGCCTACGGTGTCAGACGTAATTTTTAATTTACATAATTTGCCTTAAATTATTCTGTTATCAAAAACCAGCAGGTATACACATGAGCACACACATGCAAACACACCTGTGAATATATATATGTGAGCTATCATTTCTGAATTGAATAAAAAGGAGAGGGTTGAACTGGTAGAAATAAATCCCAAAGCACATATCAGTCTTCATTTAAATTGGTCTAAAAATATATCATATAACTTAACCTAATGAAGAAGAATCTATGCGCATTTAATAGGTTTTAAATAATGATCTTAATATCATTAAGCAGAGCTCATATAATTTCCTTCTCTGTTACAACATCATTATACAATTTAAGCATTTTCCAGGTCAGAATTACCAGACCTTTCTAAGGTTTCTTTTCTCTGCCACTAGACTAAGACTATATTTAGAACTGATTTTTCCCCCTGCTTTTTGTTGTAATTTGTCACTGAAAATAAACAGTTCGACATTGCAAAATCCTTAAAAAAATTGCTTGCAGGTTAAATTGATCTAGACATGTTTCCCTATCTTCAGTGTGGCAACACTGTTTACTTTAAGTCCACTTCTGCTATACAGAGTGTAGGCAGGATCCCACCGCTCTGCAAACAGGCAAGGACTCCACACAGAGCTGCTAATCAACTCTGCCTAACAACTGATATTGGTTAGGGAACTAGTGGATTAGGACAATGTGTTTGCAAAATGTCAGATCTGTTTGTTTTGAGGCAACAAGAGCTACTTCCAAGGGAGGTTAAAGATCAGATGAGGTCCTGTGAGGAAAAAGAAACAGAAAACTTGCTTAGGATTCTGCATTAGAAAGAGTTAAATATAATAAAATCAGGATCATCTCAGAGTCCCAAGTCAGACAAAAAAACAAAGCAAAAAAACCCCCAAAAACAAACTAACAAAAAAAACCCCAAACTAAAACAAAAAAACCCTCTGCTTAAACCAAGAGGTCAAGGATTTACCAGATTGGGGTATACCAGGAAGGGATTTGGTTCACAAAGTCACTGTTTCTGTGAAGTAGAAAATTGATTTATTCTTACTTTATAAACAGATTTTGGATTTTATTATTTTAATAAAGGCAAACAGGTACATGCACTTCTCACAGGGAATTAATAGTCTATATTTTAGAATGAAAAAGTGTTTTGTATATACAAATCAGATTAATCATTAACTGTTAATTCTTTAAGAAGTAGATAAGTGACTAAACTGCCACAATGCCAACATATATTTTACACTCTGTATTGAGATGAAATCTGGGGTGTAGCTAAGCGTGCATCTGAAGGAATGGTGCTGAATCCACTGACAGAGGAACTTGGAGCAACAAAAGGCAGAGACGAGTCCTGGCACCTGGCTGATCAGATACATAACAGTCACTCCTATCCTTACACCCTATTTGTGCTGATTACACGCAGCATCCTAAAGGAGATCCCCTTCGCTCCTAAAGGTGAGAGATTTTCCAGGGTCAAGTGGGAATATAATGAGCCAGGATTAAGTTTTCAGACCAAAAGCAGACCTTCTTTAGAGTTGAACAGGAAATATTTCAGCCCTCTCTCACAGGCTGTTGCTGACCTCATTAACAGAAGTGCTACCTTTGGAATGGCTGTTTGCCCCTCAACCTTCAGAGGTAGTCCTAATAGCAAGGCATCTAATTTTTAAAGGCTGATGAATCTTGTCTTTAGGGTCCATCTCCTGGTTGCACAGGTCCTAGGTGACTGATTGCCACTCCCAATACAGGAGTTGTACCTGTCCTGCTCCTCGAAGAACATAAAAGAGAGTGTGAAGACTAGCATAAATTAGACATTTCAGCAAATCCTTCCTGTCAGTCCAGCATGATGGAGATCTCAACTGAGTTTTTTGCCTGGTTTTGGACCTCACATCTAAAAAAAAGATTTGAAGCAGTATGATAGAGTCTGGAAGATAGTTACCATGGCCAGAAATCTAGAAAACTACTGCTTGTGAGGAAAGTGAGGAATTCAGCTAGTTTCATCTGCAGGACTGAAAACTACAGGGTGTCAAAATAACAGCCTTCAAATCTGTGGAAATTATGGCAGAAAAGAATAAATGAACTGTCTCCAAGGGGAGAGGAAAAAAGAAATAGGTTAAATTGCGTTGAAGGCGATCTAACTTAGACACTCAGAAAAACTTTCCAGTCTTGAGGCTATTTAAGCATGGTAACTGATTGCTCTCGCAGGATGTGAAATCTCTATCTTTAGATGCTTTTAAGAACAGGTTCGATAAACATCTGTCAGGAAAAGTTTAGATATAGTGACCCTCTCTTCAGGAGGGAAGTTCCACAGATGAATTCCTGAAGTGTTTGAGAAGTTTTTCAACCTCATTTTCCCTGACTTTAACACATCTCAAAATGTTATGTTTAAAGAATTTATGAACTCATTAACACAGAAGTACACATCATCCGGTCATTAATGTTGCATTATTCTTTAACTTTTTTTTTTAATGTTTTCCTCTTTGCTCTGTTTTATGACCACATAATCCTTCTATTGCTTAACAAATACCGCCTTTAAGAGCTGCATAGCAGGGCTGCATATAACTGTAAGACAGAGCAGGACCCTGCTATTATTATTTATGAACAATAATACCTAATGTATTACACAGTTGTTTCACTTTGGTAGAGAGAAAGATTCCATTTACAACATAAAATTAGCATTAATCCAATAAATAGGATAGCTGAAATTAAAGCAATATGCTAGATTTTAAGAATAAGTTAAATATTTGTCATTTTTTGTAGTTATAATCCTACTTGTTCCAGTCTTATTACTGTAATAAAATCTTGGAATACCTGCCTTACAAAGGTATTCTAGTTAATTTATATTCTGCTTAAATATATGGTTATTCTAGGAGGTTGGATTAAGAAGGAACACTTTCCTTTTTTGATTAATGTTAACTCAGAGCACATACAAAGCCATTTATCAATAGATGCTTTTTGACACCCGATAAAGTCTGTTCATCCAGATTTTTTTTTTTAAAGCATACTTGTATAAACATTCTGTAATGTATAAAATACAACAGTTCTGCATAGCTTTGAAAGTGAAAAAGGTATTTTATGCAGCAGATGAGAAATGGTTTATTTTCCCAAAAGATCATGGCTATGTAATTTATGTTATTTATACAGGACAGTGCTGCAGCTCAGTGTTCCAGCACTAAAAGGAAAAAGAAAAAAAGGACATATAGGTGCTCAGTGGTGTTCACAAGACAGAGATATAGATAGATAGATAGATAGATACGTATATAAACTTTAAACACAGCTTTGTCAGTAAATTGTTCTCATAAAATTACACAACAAAAAACTTATCACAGTAGAGAAAGACAAAAGACAAACTTATCCTTCATACAGTAGCAGATTTATTACTTTCTTTACAATAAATGTTCCATACAGTCAATCCCATAGATATGTTTCTTAAACATTACTCTATTAATAATTTAAAATAAATTAGAGTGATTTCAAAATGGTATGTGGGCCCAAAACAGTGCTGAAGGGCAGATGTTTATAATCACCAGTACTTCTTCATATTAATTTTTTCCAAACGTTTCTTCCAAGCAGGTGCCTAAGACTCTGGTTTTAGTTAAGGGAAATTGAAGCTCAAATGATCTTCCAGATTTTACAAAACACTTCAGTTAGGAGGCTCCATTGACAGAAAGTTTGTAAAGTCTAGCAAAAATAGCCGTTCTCTAGAGAAGAAAAATGGCATTCAGCAATGACAATGCCGGTTAGATTAGGGCTGAGCAATGTTTCCTTTTGAAAAATGAAAAAATGTTGGTGAGTAACTTGTGCCAGGTATGCGTAGAAATATGAATAGCAGAGACTGTGTGGTACTAATGGCAAAGAACTTAATTGTTATAGCTGTCCTAGACTAACTATTATATTCATCAGAAATTCTACCCTGATTTTTCATACACTTCTCCAGATCTGAACTGTAAGAAGTAAAAAAAAAGCCAACAAAAAACCTAGTCTTTTTTGCAGAAGTAAAAGGAATACAAAACATACAAAGACCACTGAAATAAATTGAAATATAATCATTTTTTAGGTCCATTTAGATTTAAAATTAGTTCTAATATTTTTAAAATGAATTATAGTCCTTGAAAAAGACATAAGCATTATTGTACCTGAATACAAGACCTTGTCTTTTTTAAAATTTCTTTCTAGTTGAAAAAAGCAAACCCAGATCTATCACTTTAAAACCAGTGAACTGAACATAGCAAAAAAAAAGAGTTAAAAAAGATAAACTACTAGCAATTTGTGGTTTACTTTTGTAGAAAATTTATCACAAAAAAATACGAAGGCAAGAACGAGATATTGATCTCTCATATGAATAGCTGAAAGTTAATTAGTTACTGTTAAATATTTGGTTAGGCAAAACCAATATATCCAAGGTTATATTTATTTGTGTCATCACAATACTATCCAGTGAAAGACAAAGCTCAAAAAAAAAAAATCCACAAACCAGATAAACCAGGTGCATTTTATTGTAAGAAAAAAGTATATGTTGAGTTGTGAATGATCAGTAAGTACTGATACTCTCCATGTACTTAATGCAGTGGAGTGTAATGAAATTATTTCAGTGAAGCACGTGACAGACACAGCAGAGAATCCTGTGAGGGATCTTTCTGACAGGAGTCCTGAGCTGCTGCACACCTGGTGCCAAGAGCTAGCCTGACTGACTTCCTTTTATCAGGTGTTTTCAGGTCTTAGCATTACCCTCTATTTGCAACACTCATCTGCTCCTGCTTTAAGTTGCAAAATGTGCTTGTTCATCTCAGCCACTCTGTTTTCAAAATCTGGAGCAGAAGTGAAAATTCACTTTGATCTACAGTTTATGTGGCTGCAGGTACTGAAAACCACAGCAATTAAATTACTCTTCTAATGCAATACGAAATATTTACATATAAGGGATGGTAAGTGACAATTCAGAACATCTTTTCTACTTCATTTTTGTGCTTGACAGCATGTTTTAATTCACTACACATACTATTTTTACTGAAGACTTGCATAAGTAACCTCATAAATGAGTCAGGCTGCAGTGTGAACAAGAGCTGCTGCAAGGTATGCAATAGTTAGTCCAACACATCATCAGTCAGTATGAAACGCTGATATATTTAATTGCTGGATGGAGGAAAATGGGAGAAAGAAGAGAAAGAAATAAAAAATATTATAGATGTGTGTATGTGTGTGTATGTTGTTAAAAATATACACCTTATGTCCTATTTGTCTTGAAAAATATTTTGTATGTTCTTCTACAAATGAATGACAAAGAATCTCACTGATGATATAGACATCTAATAAAAATTTATCTTTGTTTTGGAAACTCCCATAACATGAAATGGCATAAATATTTTTTAAAGATTAATTAAAATGTTATTATAGATAGATAGACGGATGGATGGATGGATGTAGATGGATGTACATTATTTACTTGATAATCCCATTGCCATTTCAAATGGATCATTGATATTTGCATTGTTCCTCTGAAGCTCAATTCAGGTCATCTAATTTGATTTGAACTAACCTTGAATGACTATTATCTTAGTCTTAAACAATGGGCATGAACTGAATAATCAGGTAAAAATTTGAAATTAAAAGCTTTTGAAAACAATCAGGTTGAATGTTATTTCAAGTAGAGAAACATATGAATAAAGATAAAACCTTATAATTTCCATTTTAGCAAGATATGTGTACATTAATCTGTTAAAATTTTAAGTTTACTACTGCAGTTAGTGACACTTTCCCCAGTTATGATAATTCAAATTTGTTTATAACTATATTGTTCCATGCTTCTTATGCTTACATGGTTAGTTGGCAATATTTCTACTCATCTTATATACAGAATTATCTGAAAAAAACAGATTAAATATTTATTTATTTATTAAAAAATCAATAAAAATTAATGTCATCATATATTTTATCAGAGCTGTATTTCTAATATGATCCAGTCAATGGTCCAGTTATTTCACATTTGCTTTTTCTTATTTTTATGAAAGTGTCTATCATACTGTACATGTTAGTAAAACTAAACTATATGTTCTATTTATGTAATCACACACAGC
>VWZS01007775.1:316286-340140 GCA_013397075.1 Rhabdornis inornatus
TAAATTAAGAAAGGTGTTAGCAACAACTAAAAGAAACAGGATATATGGACAAATTATCTTGACAACCTACCCAGATTAAATATTGTAACGGCATGCAAGAAAAATGCTCACATTTTATAAGGACATTTTGTTCTCACAGCTAGTGCACAGCTCAGAAAATTTAGATCATGATGATTTAACATGAGGGGAACATAAATGCAGTACATTTCCTCTACAGTCACTTGGAATCAGTCTAAAGATCCAAAATTTTTGTGACATCAAAAACTTGAGATCACAACATATAAAAAATTAAGAATCTTCTCAGGCCAAATTAAATATCTTAAAGTTGCCTNCATCAATGGTTTTTAACTAGTATTTCTAGAGGGTCTAGTGGGGGATGGATTTATTCTGGGGTTTCTTTTAGTTGTTTTGGATTTTTATCTTAATGTACTTTGATTCTAAAATATGTTTACACTGATAATCATTTTAGGATCATCCTAGTAATTAAAACTCTTAGGAAAACTAATTTTAGTGGTCTTCATTTCTGTTTTAGATGAGCTCTGCCTCAATGCTTCCATATACAATAATATCTCACTTTTCAAAATCTAATAGCCTAAAGAAAGGAATAATTCTGGTGTGGGTGTGTAAGTGAATAGCCAGAGCCACAATAAAATGCAATTATAGAACAGCTCAGCTTCAGTTCCATTTGACTCCAAAAAAAGCCTTATGAAATTGTTTTCAAGTGTACTCCCAAAATGTGTTGTAGGATGTTATAATGTTCTGTTATGGCACAATTTTCTGTAAAATAATATTGTTACAGAGCAACATGTGCAGGATTCTCTTAAGTGTCATATTTATCAGACCTAATATGTTTGCATGTTAAAAGTTTGGGTGTTGCTAAGGTATTGATTTTATTAAAAGTTTTCAGGTTTCTTCTGCTGTTTTTGCTTTCACATTAAAATTATGCTACTACTTGAAACTAGCCTAGGGGAAAAAAAAGGCACATTTGAAAAAAAAAATCCAAAACAAACCAAACTCCCAAAATATTAGCTGTCTTGCTTATTCAAAATAGCTCAAGAACAAGCCAGAAATAGGGTAATTTCTTTCCAGGTGTACAAAACTTATTGTTAAACAATAGTATGTGCTTCTTGTTGAATATGTCAGGTAGTCAAATTAAGAAAACTACTTACAGGTGAGTTAAAATTGGTCCAAAATATTCCATAGTATCCCATGAAAATGCTTTACTGAACAGCACATTTCACATTTCACAGTTCACCACCCCCCCCCGCCCCGGCCAGTAACTCAACAGTGTTGCTTTACCACAGGAAATGTTAGATGGAAACTCTCTATTTTAAAAAGGGTAAATTTCCACTTAAGAAAATGTGGATATTTCACAAATATTGTAGCTTAGTGTTAATATAATGCAGTAAAGATGAAAAAGAAGTGCTTTTCGCAGTGATTGATTTTATCTATTGGAATGTAATAGCAATCTGCTTATTTAATCAGGAGTCTTACTATAGTACTTGAACCACGCGTCCCAATTTGATATAAAAAATATCAGGATATTTGTATGAACTTATTCTAAACTAGTTAAACTCAATGCATTCCAAGCATGTAAGATACAGCATATGGATTTCTGTTCTCTAACCTTATGAACATTTGCACATGTTCAGGAAAGCCCACTGGATAAAATTTATGTATTGCTAATGATTTTTATTGGCCCCATTGGCCCAAAGTGGTGGCAAAATGCCCAGGACTTTGAAAGAATCCTGTTTTACTTCGTAGTCAGAATGCAGAGAGCCATAAAAAAGAAAGGGCTTGATGGAAGTCCAAATGCTTTCTAACTGGCAGAACTGAAGCTGCTTGTGCTATGCAGCCTTTTGTTGTCAGATCTCTAAAGCGTTTTTTTAGGGGATAAGAGGGAACAACCCATCTCAACATATTAGCAATGATATGAGAAGTGATGTTCTTGAGCTGAAATTTTCCAAATACTTCTTGGAGGACCTGATGTGGAAAATCCACATAAGCATAAATAGAGAGAGAAGCAGAAAATCTTTTTCTTTGTGGGACAATTTGGAAATCACTCTGTTGCAGATCAGTATCTTAAGGATGTTGTTAAAATTTTTGGGTGGAGATATGTTACCATTGAAATTGAGGAGATTTGGCTTTCCACATCATAGTCACCTGTGGCTGATCCTGAGGATGCTAATGCAGATGTTTGTTCAAATATTCACGCAACTTCGAAAAACACTAACATTTGTAGATTTTTTCTGCAGCTACAGCTTGGCAGCTAAGAGAAAAAGGAGTCAACTAATAATAAGCTGTTTTTCATAACAGTTCTGCTGACAGGGGATTGAGTCCAGTAGCTATACAAAAGAGAACAGGAGAACTTTTCTAGTCTCTAAAACTCCATAAATATGAAACAATGGTCATCCTTTCACATTTTCCTGGATTCTACTCTCAATCCTGATTAAAAATTTTCAAGCCTTCCACTGCTGTATTGGGAGAAGAGCAACAAAGTTTCTCTTGTGTGCTGTAAGTAAATGCCAAAGATAAAAGCTCAGGAGTTGTGATGATTCAAAATTTGTATAGAAAAAAGACCAGGAAAGCTATTCAGGTTTAACAATGTATAATTATAAAAACCAAGAGAAACTGTAAACTTCACAGGAAGATCTTTAAAATTATTAAAATCATCCAGACTGCCACCAGTTTGGGGTATTTAAAAGAGGACATTGCATGTAGGTGATTATGTATAACTGAGGCAAATTAGATAACTTGACGTAAAGACTGAGACCAAAAATCTTATTTACTAGTTGAGTAAGTTTTTTTAAGTGGAACATTCACAGATGAATTTATGTGCAACACTCAGTTTTGAGGTATTTTAAATTAAATTTTCAAAATAATGACTAAGCTTTCACTTGTGTTCATATACAAAAAAGAAATTCTGATCAGACTCCAAAATCTCTTTTACATGCCCTAAATTTTTTATTAGTGAGATTGAGTTCTTGTCTACTGGAATCAATTCCAAGGATAAAGCACTCTACGCAATTTTTTTTAATTTTCTTGGTTTGGTTTGGTTTGGTTTTCTTCGTCTACATATTTTTGACTTTACAGTTATACAAAATTATCTTCTCTTCTGCTAACTGTCTGAAGGGACCTGAAAGTGGAAAAGCTATATGCACCTTCAACGTAAACCACAAAAACATAGCATTCGTTCCTACTACATCAGCCTCTGAAATTTGTAAAGAGTCCCACAAAAAACAGGGGATTGTTGCATTCATAAACATTCCATGTACCTCCTTGAAATACTTTGTGAAACCCTTTCCGAGGCCTTAATACCTTAATTCCTTAATAACTCTGAATTAAAAGGAATATAAGGCAAAGAGGTATTTTTATAAATTTAATCAATTGATTCAATCTAAATATAAATTCTTGAACTTATTACGTGAAATTATTAGTAAAGTTGATGGTAGCATCTCTGATGGTAATAGCTTTGCCTCCAAAGATTTTGGCAGAGACAGACAGAATATTTGCTTGTGCTGATTACCTTGGCTTATGCTATACTGCATTCATATTACATTTTTGTTAGTTCCCCAAAAGGATCTGCAAAATTAACAGACTTATCTATATATGCATAAACTGGGATTCAGCCTCATTGTGTTTGGAAGCCTGACAGGTAGATCAGTAATTATGTCTGGTGCAAACAATATTTCTCATCAAGGGAACATCAGCTTCAAAGAGAAAACTGGTTCCAAGGAACCTCCATTGAGAATGCCTTTTAGGAAAAACATAAAAAATCTTAATATCTCTATGCAATTTATAATTATTAATTATTTACAATTATTTATCCACTTTTCACTGTTCACATTCTGTAATTTCATCATGTTAAAGAAACCATTAAAAATGAAAAAGAAGAAAAGAAAAAAAAATTATAACTCATATTTGGAAATCTTTGGTATTAACTGTGCCTTTTCCTCAAGTCAAGTCTAGACTTCTATGTTTGAGCAGAAAATATGAAGAAAGAACACAAAATCTTTTTAATTAGACAATTCTACCATTTCTTATGAGTGAAAATGTAGAACTCTTCACAATACTTTAAATTTGGTAAGAAGTAATTGGGAAAGCTTTGGAGATTTGGAGAAGGTGTTACTAGTTCTCCTTAATTCTGCACCATTTTTTTTTATTAGTAAGACTAATAAAAAAAGAATTATATAATGTAAGGTGACAATTATTCCTTGTATAATTATCAATATTAGTACTGTAACAAAACTGATTCTAAGTAGAGGCAAACCATTTGCAAAATCTGCAAGAGATTTTTTTATTTGTGTTACAAGAATACAAGAAAAGGACAAAATATAAGCTGATATCTAAGCTATTTGCATATATCTAAGGAAAAACTGAAACAGGTAATTCAGGATGGGTTTTAACATCAAACAGAGGGACAGAACAAGAAAAGACTCCTTACCTCATACTGGATCTACAGCATAGTTTTAAAGACATGGGAAGTTCATGGGCTTAAAAGTTATTCATATTTTTTAGCATTACAAATGAATCAAAAGAAAACCCCTTTAATAATGTTTGTGGGTTTTTTATTGCAAATGAAACACTGCAATAAAGCTGTGAGAATATTCTGCTGAGTCCTTAATGCTCTATAATGAGTCAAGAGTAATAGGAACTCATCTGATCAACTTTAAACACATATTAGGATGAAATGAGCAGTAACTAAAAAGTTATTTGTAACTATTAATATATAAAATATTCTAAAGATTAGTATCTCAGTGTTTCCGATAACTAGCTACATAATTGGAATTTCAATACTCATAATTCAGAATACTGTTAGGCTAAATTCTTCATTAAAAAGCAGAATGAAAATAATTATCCATCTAAAAAGCTCACCAATTCAACCTGTGCATTTTAATGGAATTGAATTAAAAAATAAATTATTTTTTATAGCTTAAAGAAAATTTGTAGAAACTCTTTTTTTAAAATAATTAAGTTTAACTCAGTACCATTTCACTCAACAGCTTTGGCAAAAGGAAGGAGTGGAAGAAGGATGACCAACATTATCTCAGAAAATTTATTTCTTTAGAAATAAAATGTATATTAAAAAGCCATGTTCAGGTGGCTTCCCACCTGTCCAAACATTAATTCTGGCAATTAAACTGAAGGAAAGATATGAGTGATTCAAAGGCTTCTTCAGAGTAAAGACAGGTCTTTAGCTGAAGTTATAGTTTATTTTTTAAGTTTCAACTATAATTACCATTTTAAAAATAATTTTAAAAATATATAAGAATTCTCTTATTGGTAGTCTTTACAAAGGTTCTGTTTTAATGTGAGCTTAAAACAAAAATCACACGAAGTAATAAGGGGGGGCCTCATTTTGCTCTTATGCTATAAGTGTTCTTAGAGCCCCAATCCAGGGAATTACTTCCATTTTTAGCACAGGTCTTCTATTCTTGATTACAGTTATGGCTATTTTTACTCCTATCTGCTTTTATTTAATGTCCATTCTGACATAATTACTTTATATGTTTCTAGACAATTTTACTGCTTGCTCTCTCTGATCTTTTCCAAATAATATTTTAAAAGCTCTTTTTTTTTCCTCCTGTTTCTTTCAAAGAAAAAAAAAGGTCTTTGATGAACTGAATCTCTAGCCAAGTCACCTGTGAAAATGTTTACTTTTCTCCCACCACTAGCTCTTTTTTTATAACCAGGTCTTTTATCTAACTGTGATTCAATTTCTGGCAGCTTAGCAACAAGATCTTCTCTGCACTTTTATTCACAACACAAATGGTCACAGATAGACACAGTGAAGAAAACAGGCACAGCATTTATTCCTATGCAAAAGTGACTTCTTGAAAAGATCTCTCCACTTCGCTTGTTAGAGTAAGAAGTGTAAAGCAGCCACAAACTATGTACAACTTGAAGAAATTTCTCATACTGCTTCAGGATATAAGCATCTAAAGTGTTTAAAGACAAATCTCTGTATTTCAGCATTAGCAGCTATACAATCTATCCTCATGTTGTATTGCATTTTAGCAGTAGTGATGGACAATTTTTTTTTTCATTAAGCGCATTCTTTTAATATATTTGTTCTGAAAGAGGGTATATCCCTGCATTTTCTGTCATTTAAAAGGGGAAAAACAATAACCATCAAGTTGTTGCTAATTAGAATCATTGCACCTAATGATTGTTTCTAGCTGGCCAATTATGGACATAACCATGGCTTTGGAAGTGTTGGCACAACAGCTCTGGAATTCACATGTCAGCTGCTATTAGCTGAACTCTTCTCTTGCATGACTGATGCATGAAGCAGATGGTGACTTCCAAAAGCTGAATAAAGACAGGATAAAAAATTCCTCATACATTTTCTCATGAGTTCAAAATTCTTGAGTAGATTCTCAAGAATCTACTAGGCAATCTGTGAAATCTAGGCAAACTGTAAAGCAAGCTGTGTTCAACTGACAGCCTAGAGGGACTTGGCACATAAGATAGAGACTATTTTGAATCTAGATGCCTGTTAAATATGCAATATTAGTGTACTCTGTATTCGTGATAAATATCAGTGGAAGCATTAGCTGGTAACTTGCTATACATGTTGGGTATCCCTACAAGTCATCCTTAACCTGGTGATAGTCACATTTTTAACAATATCATCTGAAATATATATTGGTTACTGCTGACTAATTTCAACTCTATTTGCTTACAAGAATATTCTATGTATCTATGATTATTAAGCAGAGAGGCTTGATAAAACTGATGCCTCTGTCATTATGCTCTAACAAACTGGTACAGGACTTTATATACTGTGGAGAATTTTTTCTGAAATAATGTCAGTCAAATTGTGACCAGACATGGAAGCAACAATTTGCTAGTGCTTCTTGACATTATCTGCTTGGAATACATACAGAATCAGACTTGGACTATAAAATAAGGAGCTATCAAATATAAATAAACTAAATCACCCTAGGATATTTCAATTCTCAAGTAAAAAAAAAAACGTGCAGATACTCCTTTCACTTTAATGAAGATCTTACTGAGATCAGCGATTTGACAAGCTTTTCTTTAAAAGGTCACCTGTTCAAGCTGCTTTCCACATTTTCTAATAGCTCTACTACTGATGCAGCACAAGCAGGGAGTTGACCAACCATGGTGACATAAAAGGAACTTCTGCTCACAAAAAAATCACATATTGATGTAATATAATTTTAAAGAAAGGTGTTTTTAATAAAGAATTCTCTTTATACAGGAGGTATTTTTTNCAGCACAAGCAGGGAGTTGACCAACCATGGTGACATAAAAGGAACTTCTGCTCACAAAAAAATCACATATTGATGTAATATAATTTTAAAGAAAGGTGTTTTTAATAAAGAATTCTCTTTATACTATGATGACAACTCAATAATGACTGTGCCAGACCTCTATATTATTAAGATTTAATATGGCAAAATTTCCAGAAATGTGTTTTTTGAAATATTATGAGTCAAAAACTGCTCCTCTGAAGCTGAATCTCATCAACAGTTTTTTATGAGTTTGAATTCAAAGAATCATACAGAGAATGAAAAAAAATAAAAAAGTAGGAAAGAAAGAATGAAAATAAGAAAGCAAGCAAATTAGTTAACAAGTCCCTACATACAGTAGATATATGGTTACTATGCCGTACTCCTACCACAGAAGCAGATTACTTCTTTTTAAACCTTTTGAAGTTTGTGGTTTTGAAGCTAAGAATAGAATGAAATTAATTTTGGCTGCATATGTATTACGTCGTAAAAGCCAGAAGTTCTGCCTTGAAATACTAGCTAAAGTATTAGTACTTATCTGACTGCACTAAGGTGAAAGGCTATAATATTCTAAATACTAAGATTTTAGCAATTCAACAACTTTACAAATTAAACTCTTGTTTCTTCCCAAAATCCATATATTTAACTCTCCTAAAGTGTGATATATATTACTATATAAGAAAATAAATTTACATTAAAAATTATTAAATTTGTGCCCTAAATGCAGATTTTACATGGGTAGTGTCATTTTATGGAGTACTTTGAGATAACTATCTCATAAGCCAATGTAGCTTTAATTGTAAACTCAAGCTTTTGGCTTGTATTTTTTGTGTATCTGTCTTCCCCCAGTTTATGTCAGAGTACTTTGTATCTCAACTTAAAACTGCTCAAGGCAAATCACTCAAGTGTATGTGACTCCTTATTTTTTCTTTTAAGTATGTAAAAATTCAGATTAAGTCCATCATTCCTGTAAGTCTTTAACTGGCTTTTCAAAGATGATCTTTAATCTTTCTTATATGAAATAACTCTGCCTATATACATATGTAGATGTATGTGTGCGCTGTTCTTGCTGTTTTTATATCCAAACCCTTCTACATCTGCCCACAGATCAAAGCAAAAATAGAGAATGCATTTATATTTTGGAGCAACAGCAACAAAATTTTTTTAAGAGTATAATTTAAAAATACATACAATAAGTAAGTTTGGTGTATAAATTTGCAATGACAAAATTAGCCTGATTTAAGAGAAAATTACTAAAGATGTTGTCTGTCCAAGGTGAGCTAGGGTAACATCAAATTCTTAGATCTTTCTTTAAAAGAAATAACTTCAACAACTAGCTATTTTCAAATTATGTTATCTATTTTAAACTCGAGTATTAGCACTTCTGGACAGCTGCAGGGAACTGTCTACGTGCTTGAGACTCTCCAGCTTCTTTAAAATATTCTGTGACTGTGCACCCACCTGAATTTAGTATTGTGTGCAACACTGGTAGTATCCAGGTAGGCATTGAAAGAAGGGATAGGTGGCTGTCTGCCTAGTGCAGCTGCTATTCTCCTGAGCCTGAAAGGAGTGAGACAATCAGGAGCTGAACTATGGAAAATAGCTGAAATTAAGAGTTTAGCTTCATTTTCCATACCTGTGTTGCTGAGTAAGTCTCATCAGATTTAGGGGAAAGGAAGAGATTACTAGTAAAGAGATATCACAAATTTTGCATAACCCAACAAAACTTTGGTCAGTTGTGACTCAGAACAAGAATCAATTTTTTCTAGACTTATCATCTAATAGGAAATCTACAATGTTGTATTTATACCTTGTAGTAGGGAATTCTTCTAGTTCTTGTTATTTAAGTAAGGATATACTTTACTGTGTTTGGAGACACCAAAGAAGCTGGTGTCAATAACCTATATAGTTTGGAGCAACTATCAAGTGTACATCCAACAGTATTCTACATTTGATGTGAGCCTCTGGCAAGATTTTGGGGAAACGAGTGTTATATGAGGCAGGTAATGTGTGTTCTTACTACTGAAGTCTTCCCACTGTTTCTTTCCTTAACAACAGGAAAAGTACCTACAATCTGGGGGTACAATGTGTCTAATTGCTTTGAAAGGAATTATTTCATAGCAGAAATTTTAAAAATACCAGGGAAGTATCATGAATTGTTTTGTCTTGTATGTATTTTCTTTGGCTGTCATTGAAAAAAGTTATATAAAATATGTTTCATTCATATTTCAGCTGCACGATAGCAAGCTGAAATATGACAGCAAACACAATAATTGAAAACAAAATCATGATGATTCACTACATCTCCCCTGATGCATTTCACACCTGCTAACCAAGGTCAGCAATAAATTACAATAACTTAGTACATCAGACAGTTGGCAAGCAAACAGTTTTGAGAGCCCTTTCCAGATTTAAGTTTATAGCTTGTCTGAGGCTTACATTACCATACATTTCAGTGACATTAACATAATATTTCTCTGATAGATGTTTGTGTATGTGTAGATATAGGCAACAACATCTATACATATATATATACATCTGTAAAGAAACACATGTGTAAATATGTGCAAAACCAATTTTTTCTACTTCAGTGACTAACAGTCTACAAATAAACAACCTGAAGTGCTACTTGTGTCAAAGTTTCTGAGGGAGAGTGATTAAGAGGAACCTGGTCCAAACTTGGGGGGAAAAAAGAAGGAAATGTTTGTTTTCATGTATCATTAATATCTCATTTTCATTTCATTTCAACTCCAGACTTTCTGAGTAAAAGTAGAAAAAAAAAAGTAAGGATTTAATTGTCACGTTTAAAAAATTAAGGGCAAAAAAGGAATGATTCTAACAGTTTCTTCAAAGATTTTAGCCTGTTTCTTTTCTGTATCTTCTTGTAATAAGATGAAAAACCACAAAGAACAAAGCCAAAAAGGAGTCAATCCCTTAAAGAAAATAATTAAGAAACTGGGCATTGCATTTCAAACATTTCAGTAGATTTATTTTTATTATTTATATGATAAAAATTCCATTTTCCTTGATAAATGTATATTGTCTATGAGTATTACTCTTCTCTCTATTGAGAGATATGGATCAGTAATCAGAATTACACTGAAGGAGTATCAGTATTGCCTGTCCTCATTATTGTGACCGATTGTTTCAAGGTTTGTCTTTACACAACCTGCTCTAGTGAAAGATGCCACTGCACATTTCTGAGAGGTTGGATTCAGGGAACTTTGAAGAGGCTTTCCAACGCAAACAGTGCTATGGTTATATGATTCTGAGATTCTATATATGTTGGTGACTATATGAAAGAATCCTCAGTTTTACTAATATGGAAACATGCTTAAGATTATAGCATAACTATAAATAATAGTTTTTCTATTTATGTAATATCTTACAGAAAGTCTATGCAATACTATTAGTTTTATTGCCTTTTAATTGGTGTAAATATTTGTTTCCTCACAAATTTTGTCCTAAACCAGGGCAATATTTTATTTCCAGTGTTTATGTCTATTAATTTTATTTCTAGTTTATAAATTTTTGTATTAGTTTTTATATATACTTCTGATTATTTTTCTGCTTTGTATCATATGCTCATGTCTCTGTTACCATACCATAACTTTACTCAAACAAGGTAATTCTGGCGTCATTTTGCCTTGAAGATTATAATAACATAAATCTTACATTTGAAAGCTTAAAACTTACGTAAAAGCTCTTGAAGAAATTTTATGCATTCAGAAAGCTCACTTCAATACTCCAGAGTGCTTGTACAAGTTTTTTGAAGGAGTTTGAGACATATTAGAAAAAAAGGAAAAATCTGCCTAGTCAAAGAAACCTTGAAGAAAAGCCCTCCTATATGTACAAATGGCTTTATTCAGTGATCTGACTGCTAATAATTGAAATTGTGCCATTAGCAAAGTTGTGCCTATAAAACAGGTTTCCATCTGTCCTCTCTTCTCCATCTTAAAAACACTGACATTTTCACTGTTCAAATACTGGGTTTGATTTATACAGTCTAAAGGTAGACAGGGATTCCTCTCTGTGTCCTTTTAACTCTCTGCAAAGCATCATTCCACTTCTCACTCTTGCCCAGAGAACACAGAAATACTTCATGTGAAAATCCTCTAAAACGTGCATAGCTGTCAGCCGACCTTATGGGTACAGAACAAACACTGGGAATTTTAGAGCCTTTTAGTGTTGCAACTTCACTTCTCTCCCAGGTGAATTTTGCAAACAGTGTAGAGTGTAGAGAGTAAGAGGCTGACAGCTTTTTAGCACAGCTGAAATCTCTGGCAAACACATTTGCTGAGCTTTCAGTTTTCAACTAAATGCTTTGTCATCTCATAGCAAGGACAAATGTATTCTAATTTTCAAACATGTCTCTTCAGGAGGTCTTTAAAAATTCTGCGGTGTGTTCGCTGTGAAATTTTACTTAAAATTATTATTACTGGGCACAAAAGACGGAGGAAGCATAAGCTGATCATTTTTATTATTTATTTGATCTTTTTATTATTTATAATAAATAGAGATATTTATTATTTATAACAAATATACATAATATATATAATAAATATACATTATATATAACAATAAATATNAAATGATCTTTTTTATTATTTATATATTTCAAGTGCATGTTAGAGGGGACAACCATAAACAAATTTTTAAGTGGTATGTGTATGCTCACAGGCTCATCAGGGTGCTGTAGTGTTACACAGCACAAATGAATTAGGTTTAATGAGTTCAAGATATACACAGTCACAAACTGAGAGATCTGTGGATCACTAAGCATTCTTTTCACCACTTTACAGCAGATATAGAAGCAAACGTGACAGATGAACTGGAATTAGACACTAATTTGTATGACCCACATGGTGCATTTTTACTTTCTTTAATAACTATGTAGGTGTTTCAATCATAGTTTTTATTTCAAATAACTAGTAAGTATTTGTCCCAGTAATCTATGAATTCTCTCATGCTGTTTAGTTATAATGGACTTTTAATTGTTTTTAAGGGTTTTTATAGATAAATTTTTTCTCAGCAACAAAGTTGTTATAAAGAAGTAATGAAAAATATATTTATAATGATTTAAGTGACACTGGAAGTAATTTTTTGAGATAAAAATTTTACTGTGTTCACTTTTTTTCTCAAAAAATTGATTTTTAGTTAATTAATAGTGTAACTTTTAAAAATGAATGAATTGTGTAAAATACAAATGAGTGTTCATAACAGTCTTCTGTTCATGCTTCCTGTTTAGTTATTTGCACAATGTGAAATAATGGGATTTTTTTTACAGCATTTGTTCCTGAGGTGTTTAATATACTAGTGCTGTAGCATGTGCTTTGCTGGACATGGGAACAAGCTAAAATATCTCAAAATTACAGAAACCCTTTTTTCTTGTAATTCCTGGAATGTTCATTTCCCCTGCCAAACAATGAGGCTGTGAAGACTCTTTTCCCACACTGCCATCCCAAAGTATTCCTGGTTACTTAATGCATTATGAGATTGATTTACAATCTATCCAAACTGGTTTCTCTGCATGTAGTTGTGCATCATCATACCTAATCTTGTTTATATTGCTTCTGTCAACAAAGCAGTTCTTGCAAAGTTTTAGTCCTGTTCATGCCTCTGGACTATAAAATAATTTATATCAACTGGAGTAATTTCAGATGTTAAATGTATCCAATTCCCATTTTTATATGCTTACACAGGTGTGATTATAACATGATTTTTATTTTAAAAAGTCGAATTTTTCTAGATATCTAGAAAATCAGCTAAATATGTTGTTCAATAAATAGTTAATATTTACAAAAAAAAAAAAAATTAAAAAAAAATCCCTGTCTGGAAAGGAGCTCTACCATGTCAGGTTATATTACATTACTTTCTCCAAAGGTCTACTGTTCAGTTTTGGAAGACCCATGATCAGTATTCTAATAATTGAAGGAATATATAAGCTCTGTTTCACTCTGGCTTAGTTACGGTATTTAGTCCTGAGGTGAAAAATCCTTAGGATTAGTCATGAATGAGACTGTCTTGCTCTGAAATGGTTTGATAAACAAAATCATTGTGGCAATATTATCTTTTGATAAGTTACCAACTTATGATAACATGGTCCAGCTGTGCTCTACATATAGGAGGTATTCAATTGCTAATTTATTATATTTTTTATGCATATCATAGAATCATAGAATATCCTGAATTGGAAGGGACCCACGAGGATCATCAAAGGTCAACTCCTGGCCCCATACAGGATAGCCCCAAGAGTCACGCCATGTGCTCGAGAGCATTGTCCAAAATCTTCTTGAACTCTGTCAGGCTGCTGCAGTGACTGCTTCCTTGGGGAGCCTGCTCCTGTACTCAGCCTTGGGGTGAAGAAGCTTTTCCTGATATCCAACCTAAACCTTCTCCAACACAACTTCAGGCCATTCCCTTAGTCCTGTCACTGGTCACCACAGAGCAGAGATCAGTGTCTGCTTGTCCTCTTCCCCTCCCGAGGAAGTTGGCAGTGAGGTCTCCCCTCAGTCTCCTCTTCTCCAGGCTGAGCAGACCAAGTGACCTCAGCCACTCTTCATACAGCATCCCCTCCAGGCCCTTCATTCACTAAGGTCATTATCATCTTTTTAATGCTCTTTAATAATTTAATATTTTTGTTATAGTGTGGTGCCCAGAACGTAAAAGAGTACACAAGGTATTGTTGTGTGTGGCAACAGAGAGAAAAAATGACATAGATTGTTTGCAGTACAGGAGGGGTGAAGGTTTAATTGTTAATAGATATGGAATCTTTGAGGTCCACAGATGGTAGTTACTCCCAAAGTGCAAAATCTTATGTGTAGAGGACTATTACTCAATCTGATTACATGTGTATTCACCAGCCTCATGATTTGATAATCAAATACTTCTTGAACTGGAAAGATTTATAGTGCATATATTAATATAGTACAACCTACTGAGCTTGTAAGTTGTATACAAACACTCATGCATTACCCAGAATTTTAAATAAAATTGCTAGGCAACACAGATTCTTAGTGTAAACTCTAAAAAGCCATGGATAGCAATGTAAACAATAAATACTACTGTCTAGATATTCAGGAACAATAAAAGTAAGAGGTTTTCCTAGTGTTTTCATCTCAATAAGGCTACTTGCTCTCTCAAGGACAGGCTTGGTCTGATAGCTTAATAAAAACACAGGTAGGACCCTAGGTAATGCTGTTGGCACTTCTGCACTGTGAACTCACAAGTGCTAACCTGCATTAAAGAAAAAAAGAAGTTAATTTCCTTGACCTGAGCCTGGATTCCTCTCACCAGGCTTCAAATACTTGGAAGTTAGGAGCCTAATCATATGTGAAAGAGTGAGTCTAGTCTGGAGGAATTAAATTCTCCCTATTGACTGCAGAGGAAATGTTTATATATAGGTGTGTGTTGCCACATACGCTTCATAGGAATAACCAGCAGAAGAGATTCCTGTGCTTTTTTCCAGTACACATTTCAGTTCTGAACCTCTTCATTCATTTAACATTGCAGACTGTTAATTATCCATTTCACCTATCAGTTTAAAAAGTCATCCTGATTAAGAAAGCAACTGAAGTTTTAGAGGGCTTTTTTGCACCACCTATCATAACTTACAATAGGGTTTATATCACATTAAATTCTATTCAAAGCTTCTCTAGCTCTGTTGAAAGAACGATGTTTGAAAAAACTTTTAACTTCTTTTACACTTCTTCATACAAAGAATGATTGTAGGGCAGTACCATTTTTCTTATTTTAATGAACTCATCATTCACTCTTGAAAGAAATTCCTCATTTTTTTAACATTATAGTATGNAACTTTATTCAGGAAGCCATTTCTCTCAGATGTATTTCCTCAGAAAAAGAATGTAAATATGTAATAGCCATAAACAAGGAAATGGCGAGATATGATATGAATACCTAGTACAGCAAACATCTAAGGCATCATTCAATGTGGACGATTTTTATAATAGGGAAAATATCAAAATGGTGTTCTCAGAGTCACTTAACAGTTTTATTTGATTTTCTTTTTTGTCCTACAGTTTTTCTTGATATTCTGAAATGCAGTTCATGTCTCCACTGGAAATTTTTCAACAGGAAGAGTTTAAGGAATGAATTTCTACTTGTTTCTCTTATAAGAATGTACATACCTTTGATTGCTGGGGAGGGCTCAAGGGAACGGTATTGAGGTGGGAAATTCAAAACACACTCCCTCACTACTCATACTTAAATGACAAATGAACATTTTCATTATTAGCAATAAATTTAATGTTCTCTAGAGGCAGCAGGGAATTCCAGAAAAACATAACTGTTGAGCTCTGAAGTGTCTTAGAATGTAGTTACTTTTTCTCATAGCTGTCAGGAAAGACCTACAATTCACGTTGCATTAATTTTACATCAACCAAAAGCAGTCCAACAGTGTAAATAGAACCTTTACTGACAATAATTCATCAAGAAGTTAAAAGGACTGTATATGTCTAAGGTTTTCTATATGTGTTATACCTGAGATCAACGTTCCAGCTATTAATACCAAAGACCAGATCATTTGCACTGATTTCTGTTCGTACAGGACATATCTGTATTGGAAAACAGAAGTGGAAACTGCACAGTGATATCATGTCAGAATTAAGCTGGATGTACAATGATATGTGAGAACTTAGAAGTGGACAGGAGTCCCCTGCTTCACTGTTGAATATGTACTTGTAAACTATTATTATTTTCTGCTTACCGTTACTTATGGCTTTCTCCTTCTCCTCAATTTTGTATGTTGGACTTCTAAATCTCCCATCAAATCACAGAATCATAGCACCACAGAATCATTGAATCATAGAATGTTGAGGGGTTGGAATGGACCTTAAATATCATCTAGTCCCAATCCCTCTACTATGAACAGGTCCACCACCCACTAGTTCAAGGCCCTATCCAGCCTGCCTTTAAACATTGCCAGTGTAGAGGCATTCACAACTTCCCTTGGCAAATTATTCCAGCATCTCACCACCCTCACAGCTTCATTCCTAAATCCTTTAGGATTCCTAAATCTTTTAGGAAGGGTAGAAAAGCAGAGGGAAACAAGATGGGAAAACTGCTTGAATTTATTCTGCAAAATATAATCCAAACTTCTCTTTGACGGGATATACCACACCTCTACAGTGGAGAAAACAGGATTCTCACTACTCTGAGCATTGGAAGGGTCCATAGATGGAATGCAGCACATCGTATATCCTTAATGGCAGTTCATGCAGATGTTAAGGAGCTTTCTACACCTTAAAGTATAAATAGGATTTTGGGGGGTTTTAACTCNGAAATTCCTCATTTTTTTAACATTATAGTATGAATTCTATGCTTATTTCTCTCTGCCAAAATAAGTAATAAAGAAAATGCCGAATTTAGACTAAGTTTTCAGCCTCAGGAGTCAGAGAATCCTTGAAATATTTACCAACTTACAGATTTTTAAAAGTCTTCATAACAAAAGCAACAACAAATTAATTCATGCAATAGAGAGTAATCTGCAATATTCATTTATGTGAACAGANGGCAGCAGGGAATTCCAGAAAAACATAACTGTTGAGCTCTGAAGTGTCTTAGAATGTAGTTACTTTTTCTCATAGCTGTCAGGAAAGACCTACAATTCACGTTGCATTAATTTTACATCAACCAAAAGCAGTCCAACAGTGTAAATAGAACCTTTACTGACAATAATTCATCAAGAAGTTAAAAGGACTGTATATGTCTAAGGTTTTCTATATGTGTTATACCTGAGATCAACGTTCCAGCTATTAATACCAAAGACCAGATCATTTGCACTGATTTCTGTTCGTACAGGACATATCTGTATTGGAAAACAGAAGTGGAAACTGCACAGTGATATCATGTCAGAATTAAGCTGGATGTACAATGATATGTGAGAACTTAGAAGTGGACAGGAGTCCCCTGCTTCACTGTTGAATATGTACTTGTAAACTATTATTATTTTCTGCTTACCGTTACTTATGGCTTTCTCCTTCTCCTCAATTTTGTATGTTGGACTTCTAAATCTCCCATCAAATCACAGAATCATAGCACCACAGAATCATTGAATCATAGAATGTTGAGGGGTTGGAATGGACCTTAAATATCATCTAGTCCCAATCCCTCTACTATGAACAGGTCCACCACCCACTAGTTCAAGGCCCTATCCAGCCTGCCTTTAAACATTGCCAGTGTAGAGGCATTCACAACTTCCCTTGGCAAATTATTCCAGCATCTCACCACCCTCACAGCTTCATTCCTAAATCCTTTAGGATTCCTAAATCTTTTAGGAAGGGTAGAAAAGCAGAGGGAAACAAGATGGGAAAACTGCTTGAATTTATTCTGCAAAATATAATCCAAACTTCTCTTTGACGGGATATACCACACCTCTACAGTGGAGAAAACAGGATTCTCACTACTCTGAGCATTGGAAGGGTCCATAGATGGAATGCAGCACATCGTATATCCTTAATGGCAGTTCATGCAGATGTTAAGGAGCTTTCTACACCTTAAAGTATAAATAGGATTTTGGGGGGTTTTAACTCTTGCTACATAATTATTGTTTGAAATTTCAAGGATAAACCCAGTGTTTTTAACATTCACATTTGCAGCTATTCATTGAAATATTTTGATAATGAACAGAAAATTCTATGTCATAAAGATATTATATGATATTGTGTTTCAAGACCTACCTGCAATGTTTTTAATACATTGGATATTCAGACATGACTGTTTTCCCTACAGGATGCAAAGGTCTCATAATCTTTGATTTTTCTTCTGGCATTGAGGTAGAGGTAGTTGAGGAATACAATGCTAGTTTAGAATTGAAGTCTCAGTTCTGTGGGAAGAAAATTAATTTAAACAACTCACTTATCTAGAGTTTCTGATATTTAGAAATGGAAGGAAAAACATTTTGCAGCATTGTCTTGAATCTTTTTACTGATTCCTATTACCTAACTAGCTAGTTTTGACACTGCAGAAATTCCCATTGCTAACAGTGAACCTTAAGAAAGCTCCTAGAGGTAACCCTGGAGCAGAAAGTCGCAAGAGTAAGACTTCCTAGCAGCACATCCATTTTATTATTAAGAAAAGAACCAATCTTAAGACAAAGGATTTCTGAACTTGAGCTGTCTTATATAGACTACTTATTCAGAACACACATTTAAAATTTAATCTAGCAGGCATTGTTAGGAACAAGAGCTGTACTCTACCTGTTTTTCAAAACAGCTGAGTACCCTCTTTTCCTACACTGAAGTTGCAAATCACCTTGATGTTCCCTGTTTTAACATTCCCTTTACAAAAAGAGTTTAAAGTAGGTCACAGTGGCAAAGATTTAAAGAAGACTTAAATGGAGTTTGTGAATTCCTTTAGGGATCCCAAAATCTTAGAATATGTAAACAACAAAAAACATCATCTAATCCCCTCCTCTCTGTGAATCAGTGAACTCAGTCCTCTGCATGACAATGGTTTATCATAGCATAAAGATTTAGCATCCAATTATTATCCAGTTATTATGATCCATTTTTATTTTTGTTCACTGCCTCATATTTCTACTTCCATTCTGTAAAATGAAGGCTCCTGTTTCAGAAGAATTGCAACGTTGTTCTTCGTATCAATTCACAGGAATGCTTAATAACAGACTGTAGGAGTACTAGGGTCTATATGCCACACTCAGTCCCTTTCAATCCCTCTCATAATTAACAGGCAGACAGGAAGTTGGGGTTAATGGTATCTTTAAGTTGGCACTTAATGGTATCTTTCTGCTGCTCCTTGCTTCTTATTTATGTTCCTCCACTGCTTCTTCTTAAAATACTCCCCTACTCTGGTACGGTTCACCTGCTGTATGTTGCCCTCCTGGTGGTGTCCCTATCGCAGCAAGGGTCCTCTACAGGCTGTGTTCCCTTAATGGTGTTCCTGCCTTTGTCTACATTACCCATGGCAACATTTGCCTTGGATGTGTCTCCTCCATCATTGAGAGTGTCTTTCTCAGGCGGTGGCTCCAGCCGTGCCTCCTGTGCCTCACACCCATCGCTCTTTCTAAATATGTGTGAGTACAGGCACCACAAACTCCTCTGCCTGGTTGAATTTCTGACACTCAATGATCTTTTTTGGCCTCTTTCACAGCCTTATGGAACTGTCTGGGACTGGCATAGGGCAGTTCACTGCCTTCTTCCACACAGCTCACCCTTCTACCAAAAGTCTGCAATTTATGCCCAATATAAAACAAAACATAATTATAGCGATGTACTACATACTCAGGCCTGGAATGGAACATGATACCTTCCCACACAGGCTTGGAGAATTAGTGAAGGAATATGAATGGTGACAAAATGTTTTGAATTTGGTCTCTGTTGAGACCTTGAGGTTGTGAACAGACAGGCCATTCATGAAATAAACAGTTTGCATTTGTTTGGAGTTTGCAGAACCTGATGGGCTTAGAAAATGTGGGTTATGTCTACTAAACAAAGTCACTTTGCACCTTTCATTACAGATTCAAGTAATCTCTTTGAAAATCAGTAACACCTCTAGCCTATACTTGCACCTCAGAAAGGGATTTGTGCCTATTCAAGCTTTTGAAACTACAGTCATAAATGCTTTTGCACTCAGATGACACTTTTTTTCAGTGATAAATTCCTGCCAAATTAAATATTTCTGTGCTTTATAGTGAGATGCGTGTTCAGAGTCAATTCCTAATCTGATCATTTCCAGGCTCTCAGCTCAATATGATTTATCTGCCTGAAAGAAGCGTTATGGCTGTTATCAGCCACCACTAATGAACACATGAAAATGACACAGTATGTACTTCTACTGGCCAGCCATGCAGTCTAAATACAGCCATATAAACCTCTGCTACAGTTGTGGTACTCCTTGTGACGTGTTGAAATGAAAAGTCGCTAACAGATATGAGTGTGCAAATTTAGTATAAAAGAATGTCTGTAAGCCAGCTGGCCTAATGTTTGTGCACTGTAAGGAGGTCAAAGGCCTTGTATGGTCTTAATAAATAGAATCAACTGACTTCATATGTATTTTGGCACTAATATGTGGCCTATGGCATCATTTCCTGAGGTTTAGTACAATATTAATAAAAAAGGCTATTCCAGATTAGGTCCAAATCAGTGCTATGGTAGAGAACAGTTTTTCTCTTTGCTCAATCAGAAATAAATAAATAAATGGAATAAGGTACAGCTGCTTATGGCATTACTTTGAAATACCCACACAAATACAAATCCCCAAGTTAAGTTGAAGCTTGCTTCATTTTATTTCTCATTAGTTTGCTTTAAATCACTGACTTCTCTGGGAACGAAAAAAAAAGAGAAAAAAAAAGTCCTACCTAGGCCAGAGAGATGGAGAAAGCACATGCCAACAATAAATCCAGGTTTAGCCTTTGGCTCTGAAGCACCCTGAATTCATTACATTTGTTTGTGCAGCCACTGTTAATCTGTTGTGACAACAAATTAATGTCTGATTTAAATTAAAACAAATCACAAAATAATTAGAAGCTTCTTGTCTCTCATACCACTTCTCAGCTCTTCATCCATTACTGGTGCAGGTTAGAGATTCACCACCTGCCATTTGATGGTTCAGAAGGTTTATCTGTAAGGCTTTCCCCCCCCTTTTCTTTCAAGAAGGTACCCCAATTTTTTGTGGAATCCTGTGGGGGATTAAGCACTATTTGACCTGCTTCCCTTCTAAGACACTTGCTTTAGATCTCAGAGGAAAATAAACCTCTCAATTTCTTCTTTAGGAGTGAGTCCTGAGTGCTTGTCCAACACTCTCATTAGCCATTTTTCTGAAAATTTTTATGAAAGTTGCTCTGAAAGACATAATTTAAAACGCTTTTTTTCCCCAATATAATGCATTCTATTTCACTAATGAGCTGTGTTATGACTCAGCATCCATTCCCACAGACCTTTATGAGAGGATATAATCCTGTCCTACTTATGATTTCATTTCACTTTTTCTTGTTGATAAATGCCAAAGCTAACTTTGTATTTAAATATAGAAGCATGAGGAGTATGAGAAAAGTAGTACACAAGAATTTTAAATCCAGGATTGTAAGTGTAATTCATTAATTAACAGTATGCACACTTCCTCCCTGAGATGAACAAGTTATCTGTGTTTAAACTAGATGTTTAAGACTTATTTTGAAAAATTGAAGATTCATTTGTTTTCAAAGCCTTTTTCACCAGGATGGATTTTATAAAGTGAGTGCTTATGTGCCTTTGCTTACCTATATGCCTTTAAAAAAACCCAAATTCGTATTTTTGATGGCTGGGGAAGACAATGAAGTAATAATTTCAACATAAATAGATGAAAAATCCTTTCTAACTTTTCCTCAGCTAAGCTAAAGCAAAATCCAATGTCTCTTTTTAGTTGTACTTGTTCTTTGTTTTGTTTTTCCAATACACAAATAAATAAATAATTTTGGATTAAAAGACTGGAGGTTAGCTTCTTAAACTTGATTGCCTGATGCCTTTTTAGATACCTTAATGTATCTTGTTTTCCTCCCAGCTGCAAATCAATTCTAACATGTTTTTAAAAACATTTAAAAGTGAGAAAGAAATAATGTTGCCAGTGGTAAAAAAACCCAATTTTTAATTTTCTGTGTATGTATTGTGATCTGGTATTGTTAACACATATGCCAGCTTTGGAAGGATGCAGCTTTCAAAAAAGCTGTTTCTATAATTTTGCTATTTTTAGGTGTGACTTATTCTTACATGCAGATCTAGCAGAAGCTAGTAGAAATTTAAATCTATTAAAAAATAATAGGAAACTGCAATAATCTTATGAACGATGTTTTTCAAATCATTCAAATTTCTCGAAACAGATGCAACATATTCATTTTTTAATTCCTCAGATTATCATCAGCCTTGAG
Organism: Rhabdornis inornatus; assembly: GCA_013397075.1. Taxonomy (NCBI): domain Eukaryota; kingdom Metazoa; phylum Chordata; class Aves; order Passeriformes; family Rhabdornithidae; genus Rhabdornis; species Rhabdornis inornatus. The sequence goes on from VWZS01007775.1 coordinate 338,427, forward strand.
GTCACAGATAATTATATCTTCAGCACCCCTGCTAAACCACTGGAATTACAGCAAGGATTTATAAAAGGAACTCTTCTAAATCTTAAGCCTTGGTATGCAGTTGAAAATATGAAAATGAGAACACAAAGAGTTTTTGTACTGGTTTGTTACTTGATTCTGTGACTCTGTAAATATGAAATACTGTGCAAGTTACTTAACATAAACACCTTTTCATGTAGAATGATATAAATTCTTGATTATTTTTTTATCTTTTTCAAAGTGTACAAAATTTGATGTAATTCTTAAAATGTATCTGTAACGAAGTATTTTCAGTAAAATAAATAGAATTTGAGCTACCTTGATACTAACTTCTTATGTGGTGCATTTGTTAAATTTACCAGGTTTGTTTGGAGAAAAGTAGGTTTAAAGGTATGGGCTAATAAACAATAGGGTGAAAAAAGTGTCTCTCATTTCTCAAGATTAATTAAAAAATTTATTCATTGGTACATACAAGGACAAAAAATTGCTTCACAACAACTTGTGTATATGCCAAAGAAAAAAAAATTACACTGAAAAGAAGTCAATCTTGAATTTTTACTCCTGTGAAATAAGAAAATTGAGGACTAGCAAGAAGGTGCTCACACACATGCATTTCAAATGTTTGACTGAGCCTTTTCATGCTCTGAACTAATGAAGTATGAAACTCTGGTTTTAAGTTCCTAAATCGTTAAATAATTTTCGTTCCATTGCAATTCTAAGCTTTGATTTTATCCATCCACTTGAAAACCAGCAATATTAGTGGAGCAGATAAAACAGGTTATTGCAGAAAACGGAAGAAGTTAAACACTGTCCTGGTTACAAATCTTCTCATAACCTTCCCATAGTTTCTCCTATTTTTCCACTTGATATACCATCTTAAATGTCTTCATATCTCCAATAATGCATTACCTTTCAGGAAAGAATAGAGATGTTTTCTGGGTTAACCAATTTGAAGTCCAGCTCAGTGGAAATGGAAACTGAGATGTCTTTTGAGAAATTGTAATGAAATGTTATGGATTCCATATTCCCATGACATATCAGGAATAACAACAGTGATACCAGCAGTTTATGATCCTAGCCATATTTAATGCTAAAGTTAATTTCTGAGTGACTGTCTCATGGATTAAGATAAATGATAATGGATTGCCTCATGGGTAACAGAAACATATGCAGTCATATTTTAATTGACTGTTTTTTAAGTATGATATAATTCTGTTTAGTGACAGATTATGTTGTTGTGAATGGAGAAAAATAATTCAGAAGGTAAAGAAAAACTTATTTTCTGGTTTTGGATCTACTGATTTCTGTGTATACTTCCAATAGGTATAGGAGGAGGCAAATAGGCTGTGAGAAGTTCCTGGCATTAAAATGATGCTATATTTATTTTGCATGTTCATCTTGATATTTTTAATTCTTCCTAAAGAGTTCAAAATATGCTTAAGCTAGAAAATAAATTAAATTGCTTTTAAGTGCTCTGATGCACTCTTTTCAGAGCTCACAGAATAGTACTAGCAATTTTGTCTCTTTACCTGAGTTTTATTTATGTGAAGTAATGGCAAGTTCTACCTGACCAGCCTAGTGACTGTCTTATGAGGGAGTGACCAAATCAGTGGGTATGGGAAGTGTTAAGATGTCATTTATCTGAACATTTGTAAAGCCTTTGATATGGTACCCCATGTGATGGGACTGTAACCTT